>KL287992.1:5531-16894 GCA_000699545.1 Podiceps cristatus | reverse complement strand
ACGCTCTTCGTTTGGGTCCTGCAGTAATTAGCCTGGAAACAGCGAATAACCAGTTGCATTGAGCTGAACTTTTCTTTCAAAGAAGTGCCAAAAACAATCGAAAGAGACTAATGATATTTCCTGAGATCCACCTGTTGCTCAGTTTCCCTTCAATTAAGCGACAAAGGGGAGGTGCGGGAACTGCTTCTTGTTATAAACAGAAATTAGTATTCGGACAAATGAAGCTGGGAAGAGAAAGGCGAAGGCAAGGCGAAACAATGAGAGAAAAGCCGTCTCTGCTTTATCACGGGCTGGCCATGCACGGGGGCGCTCAGGAAGAGGCACATTCCGATGCGGCACGAAGGCTGGAAGAACAATGCGGTCCTTCCTCAATAAGGCATTTGAAAGGCTAAATGATCCCTCTGGAGATTATATGGAAGTGAAATACATCAAAATAGGAAAGGAGGAAGAAACGTTTCTGCCTTGATGAGGCACAGCCCACATTTTGCTGAGACATGACAATGGACTTCTAGTAAAAACACCAAGATGAAGGTTTTTCGAGGGGTAACTGCCAGCCTGCGCTCGCTGCCATGTGAATGAGCCTTGTGGGCACCAAGCTTTTGGCCAGCTGTCTCTGCTCGGGCTGCGTCCCTGGCTGCCCCCACATACTTTCCCTCCAGCCTGCAGTTCCTTGGCAGCGGTCCCTTCTCCTTGCCTTATTCCACGTGTCTTTGACATCCGTGATCAAAACACGGGTTTAAGGAGCTGCAGCTCCACTGATGCGCTATCACTTTAATGTCTGCAGCACAAAACAAAAGACGAGATAACCCATTCATTACTCTTCAGGCCTTACGCAGCACCCAGGGGCACCTGCACAGTGTGTCCTGCACAGCCCCTTTTATAGAGTGACTGCTCTGTTAAGCAGTGGCCATGCCTCTTCTCTGCACACATTCATCTCCACGGCACGAGTGCCGCCGTGCCTGTCAGGCAATTTTGCCCACCTGCTAGGAAAGCGAGGAACCATGTATTTACTTCTGATTGCTGGTGGGGGTTAAAGGCCCTGTTTCAGCAAGGACACGCCCCAGGGCTGCCCCACCGACTGCCCCTGTCCTCCCTGTGACCACGGACAATGGTTATGGAGGTGGTGCTCAGCTGTCCCTCTGGTGAGCAAGGATGAGACTCCTCTGTTTCGGTGGCCCTTTCTTTGCTGTGAGGTGACCTTGACTAATATATTCAGCTCTGGTTTTAAACCCTGTAGAAAAGGAGACACCATTTTTGTCTTCCCTGCTGCCACATGGGATGTCCCAAGGCCTCTCCAAGCATCAGGCATGACTCAGGAGGGATTTTGCAGGTATTATTATCCAGGATGTTGGGGAAGAAGCAGAAGTCCTTAAATGGGCCATCCTGTACCTCCTCCATTGCTGAACAGCCTCTGGGTTTTGCAGAAGGCTTGGTGCTGTAGTTTTGACACAGTGCTGGCTGTTTCCCTCAGTCTTCCTGATGACACTTTCACATTGCTGCAAGTGGCCTCGTTGAGAAGCATCATGAATGCATCCTGAACCACAGGAGACCTGTGTCTGCAGACCAGCACAGGTTGCTCTGCATTCCTCCCGCCCAGGGTGCTGCATGTAGCATACTCTTCTCCCTGCCCCTGCACATCCTCATCTACTCTGGAAGGAAACCCAGGGATAGGCTGCCTCCTGCCTGGAGACCAAGGCACCACTCCTGTGCAGCACACCAAAAAGCACATTAGCCCCACGGTGTCAGCACAGCCTGGAAAAGCCATCCTGACACCTATCCAAAGGTGTTACTTAGGGCATATTTCATACCCCATGGTCATATGACTTCCAAACCCAGGTGACATAGGTGTTATGGAAAATCACCAGAGGCTGGTGGAAAGACTACTTATGACCTTTGTCTGGGAACCCATGACAGCACCTGTTAGTGGTCTGCTTGAGAAGCTCACCTACCCCCGAGTGTTTTGTAACTTCAGGTTATCCACGTACTGTTTAAAATATCCGTTCCTTTGCTCCAGGGATCTCATTGTCCTGGCATTGGGAGACACCACAGCCAGGTGCTTTCCCAACAGATCGGGTAAGAGCAAGTAAATGACTCTTCAGGAGGAGACTATTCTGCTTTCAATTAAGTTAATTTGTGATGAGATTACAATGGTGTCTATACTTGTGAAGCATTCATCATTATTTAGCAGATGCCTTTCCTGGTGTTGTCCATTTAGGCAACTTTATCCCTGCTTTGACATGAAATCAGTTGCTGTCTAGGTGAACGTTCAATCAGAAGGAAAAGAAAAAACCCAACCCTGTCTTGAAAAGCACTAAGGAGCATGCAGGCCAGTGTAATTTGGGTGTATCCACATGGGGCCCAGCAGGGGTGGGTACGGAGGTGAAGGAGACCTGGTGGAGAGGAGCCACTGGGGTTACTATGGGCTGGGATAAAGTCACATGGAACAAAATCTGCTAACAAGCACAGCTCTGACATCACACCGCCCAGACAGTAAATTTTCTTTATGTGTAATGTTTGTGTATTTACATCCATTCGCATCTTCGGGCTGCACAGGAACTGTTCATGCCACTCTCAGAGCCTGCCAGCATCATGTTTTCACAGGTCTGCACAGAGTGGGCCAACTTCTACTCTGACCTTCGAGCAATTTGTGAAATTCTTTCTTCAGAAGCAAAGCTTTACCTCAAAACTGTGGTTTCTTGATGAAATGCTATTTGGGGCAATTCCCTATTTTACATGAAGGTAGAAGACCACAGAACTATTGCTACAGAAAAAAAAAAAAAAAAAAAAAAAAGATAAATTTTTAGACTGGATCACATTCATAAACATATAAAAAAAAATGCAGAGAATATGAATACCTTTGACAGATACCCATCACTTCAGCTCTCATGTTTGTTAGGTTTTTTTGCATACGCATATACTCATAGTGTTTTGCTCAGGGAGAAAAAGCATCTGAGATAGATCATTCTGCCAATCATTCCCTACATGATTTATATAATATTAGCATGTGATTAGGAACTAACTGTCTTTAAACTCACAGTGTAATACTGCCACTACTTTTTTTTTTTTAATGTTGTATAGTGTGTGGCAGGGAATTGTGAGCACTGGGTTGGGTTTGTCTGAGGCCTGGTGCCTGTTGTCCAGAATAAAGACCTTCATGTAGAGGTAACATATTTTCAGCAAGATGTCCTGGTGACCTTTGCTTGGGAAGCAATGCGTGTCCTTTACCTAGATACATACATACGTGTTTAATTCAGTGGCGTTATGGAAGGTGTTTATCCTTACTGATTGCTGGAGGCAGAGGAGAGGAGCTGTCTGCTGGGGGACACTACATTAGGTCTGTGAGATGCACAGTCCTCTGTGGTCCCACGTTAGCTGGAGCAGGAAGAGTTTAGCTGTGCCTCACACAGTCTTAAATCCCGTATGTACTGGCAAAAGCCAAATAGGTGTGTAAGTCTGGGTCTGGGGAAATGGGAACCTTCCAACCTTCCTGTCTTACCTTGGCTCAGTTTGACATTATTTCTACCCAAGTAAAAGCAACAGCTGATTATATATAATAAAGATAAATGCTACATTGCAGTACTGTGTTTATTAAATCACTGCATTTGTAGGGGAGTTCCTTGGCATTGTTTGCCTGTCATATAAATATTTTAAGTCTCTGTCGGTAAGTGAGGCTGGTGTGTGTATATTACATAGTGTACTCTCTTATCCGGTTAAGAAAAGCAACAGATGCAAATTGTCCAAACAAACATTTTGTTTCTTCCCACAGCTGGCCTGATTGTCATCATTCCTTCCAGCCTCGGGCTCCTTCTCTGCTCTGGGTCGAACACATTACTTCTACAGGTGTGGACTGCACTGGTGAGGTACCATCCGAGCCGTCGATTTCCCCTTTTCCCCGCTGCTCAGATTGCCTCCTGCAAATTCAGCCCACCGCTCCACCTAATCAGAGCACCAAGGCTGCGTCTATCTCCTGTCCACAGTCAATATAGAGAAGAGTTTATTTCCTTCTTCTTTGCAGCAGCTACTTACATAACTTCATTTATGTTATTGCATCTCCTCTTAGTCCTGTGTTTATTCTAAACAACCTCAGTTCTTTCAGCCTTCCCTCATAGGTTATATTTTTGAGCTTTCTGATTGCTGGACTGTTTCCAGTTGGTCCCATCCCTCTTGAGGAGCGGTGCCCCAGCTGGGACACAGTACTCCAGCTGAGCCCTTCAAGCACAGAAGGGTTACTTTGCTTGCCTTATTATGTTCAGCACTCCCACTGTACTTCATATTTCACAGTGTGAGAACACAGCAAAATTACCCACTACCAAGGGGAAAGCAGGCTTTCTGTGTGTCAGAAATGACCGTTTCCTTACGGAAAGCCAAAAGAAGATCACAACAGTTGCATCTGAACTAAAGTATAGTCCTCTTTATGGCTTACTTCAGGGTCCTGAGCACTTCACAATTCTTACCAAGCCACTTTCTGATGAAACAAGGATGTGAGTTGGCAGTTGGATCTTATCCTGCTCTACAGTGACTTGGTAGCATTTCTGAATCCATCCTCAGTTTAAAGGCACCAGTGGTAAAGCTGAGAAGAAAATATCAAGGCTGCCAAAATGACGGGCAAGCTTGGCAGAGAGGAGGGAGATGCCTGTGGGCAGCGAGTGGTGGGGTCAGGGCAGCTACTGGCAAAGGACACCCTATTCCTGAAATGCACCAGAAAGAAATGGACTTGAGGAAAGACAAATTTCACTCAGCATCAAAACAAATGCCTAAAAAAGGATTGTTTCTGATCTTGCTCACCATTGCACAGAAATGATCACAGGAAATAAACGCAGTGTAGTTAGAACAACCCTCCACCAGAGACTGATGTGGAGTCCAGCAGCACTGCTGGATCCCTGTGCTTCCACATCCCAGTTGTGTCCAGGTCCACAGAACAGATTTCAAGTCACCAGCAGAGGAAAAAAAATACTAGATCTGGATGAATTTGGTAGGGCTGAATGAAATGCATGCAGGGAAGTGGGATGGAACTGCATTTTTAATGGATCAGTAAAGATGAGTGAAAATAGATGATTGGCATGTGATACTGAAAAAAAATACTAGAGTTAGCATGCTCTGTGTGAAAGACAAGGTTAACGTGGGGCTATAAGACCAGGAGTATCCCTCGTGGATAGCAGCTGGGGCCTCAGGGTCTGGGGTGCAAGTGTCTGTAGCTGGGCCGGTTCTTCATCTCAGAATCAGCTCCCTCAGCATCCTCATCCCTGCTGCATCCCTGCTGCATATGGTCTTGTTTCATCTTAACAGTGCTATTTGTTAAACAAACTAAAAGGCACCTGAAGTACTTCCGTGCAAAGATGAGAAAACGAACATTATCTGAGCTGCAAAAGGTAGCTGCTTCTCTCGCTGCCAAAAGCATATTTTCTCCTTCATGATCCAAGCAATTGAGAATGCTCCTTATCAAAATTTAGAACCTTAATTACATCATTTTTCACCATCTTACGTTATTAGAAAACAAATAATATTGATAAAAGGTCAGATGTCATGCTTGTGTAAAGTTATAAACCCAAAATATTTTCTGTTGCAAGAGTGATTAAGATATTCAGCAGTGGCTACTACAGTTAGGAGCCCAAATGGAGTCAGGAGTTTTCGAAAGAGTGGCCTAGGATCACTTTCCTTCATTCATTCTGACTTTTATAAAATAAATCTTGATGCATAGGGGACACTCTGATGCATGGGAAAGTTTTTCATGCTGCTTCCATATTAAAATTATAAATTGGATACCCTGGTGCAAGATAATGGAATGGCTCACATAAGATATAAGCAGGAATTGAAACTTCATTACTGTAATTAACACAGTCAAGATGGGCTGATAGGAGACAGGTTTTGCCTAACTAACCGACTTTCAAACATCAAAGTTTAGGTAGCTGGCTAGATATTTTTTCAGCAACCATCCAGATTTAACCAGCAAGGGTGAAAGTGTCGATGAAATTAGTAATTGATTTCCCTCATTTTATAACTGAAGAAATCATTACAGCACATACTGAGGGGCTGAAGTCTGTTACCAACTCATAATATTTCGAGCGGAAGGTTTACAACCAGGAGGAGACCTTACTTTGTTTCTTTGGCTAGGCTATAGTCTGCAAAACCCACCTAGGATATAGATGCTTGAAATCCTCTTCCTACCTCATGAGGACAGGAACATTACAGCTGTATTTGGAATGCATTTCTAGACTTTTCTGACTAACAGTCTATAAAGTGCATGTACCAACTGGTGTCTCCAACCAGCCTTGAATCCAGTAGCGTAGTGCGTAGGCAGTAGCATGCAGGCAGTAGCGTAGAGGGGTGGTGATGGGTGCCCCGTGCATACAACAAGTGCCTGCTAAACTCCTGGGGCCAGTATCCTAGAAACAAAGAATTAAAAAAAAAAAAAAAACAACAAAAACCTAACATAAAACTCTAGCAAAATCAGGATGCTGCACTGGTCACCTGTTCCCAGAGTATATTTCCCAGCAGGTATACTCTTCAGTAGATTAAAGAAAGTAAGGCTAAAAAACAATTTGAAAAGAAATATTTCCTTGGAAGGGGTAAATAAGTTAATCTATCACCTTACGCTTCCTTTTCAGAGTGACAAAAACACCAGTGATTAATAACCCGGCACAAGATCACATGACAGCATCTCTACAGTAGGACTTACCATATGTATATGTATATGTATATGTATATGTATATGTATATGTATATGTATATGTAACATGTTGTCACTTGTCAGCCCCTGAGGTAACCTGATGGCTTTTGTTACTCATGCTTTTGGCAGTGACTGTGCTTCCTTTGAATTTTTACCATCAAAAAAGAGAGAAAAAAATCAGAATGTGACATTAAAAATATAGAGGTATGTTGGAAATGGATATTATGATGTTTTAATTGTGCTCATCATCCCAACTATGGAAAGCACTTTGGATATAGCGGCTGTGTTCAGCATTTGCTCAGCGATGGCTTGCCATCTGGAGCTTTTCAAAGCCTTCCTGCAGGAGGCAACATGACTGCATTGGTGGGAAGTCAGTGGCCGCTTTGGGGAAAACCTCTGTGAAATGTGTACCTGTGTGTTATCACTTTTTGCAGATTGTACCGGACCAGTGCAATGCGCGGCGTTAATGCACAAGCTT
This sequence comes from Podiceps cristatus, assembly GCA_000699545.1. Taxonomy (NCBI): domain Eukaryota; kingdom Metazoa; phylum Chordata; class Aves; order Podicipediformes; family Podicipedidae; genus Podiceps; species Podiceps cristatus. The sequence continues at coordinate 9,749 of KL287992.1, read as the reverse complement.
GACACACCACGAGCCACCATAGCTGGATTAGCAATCTAAACAGTGCTAGGGCCCATTCCCTGGCCCTGAGGCCAGCTAACACGGTGTAGCAAAGTCCATGCAGCTAAACTCTCTAGTTGTCAAAAGCTGCCGGTCATGTCTGAGCTGCCTGTTGGGAATGGCTTGTGCCCCTTGCCAAGCCCTGGGCCATGCCCGGGAACCGTCTGTCACTCCCGGCTGGCCTGGGCCAACACCGTGCCAGGAGACATGCTGAATGGTTATCGGTGTATGTGGTTGGGTTCCAGTGGACCTGCACGCAGAGTTGTTTAATTCAGTGGTATAGACGCAGCCAACAAATCCCAAACCCTTGTTTAGTTACTGCTGTGGCTTGGCAGCGTTGGGTGTACGTGGGGATGGACAGCCCGGGAGGGAACGCGGGACTGGTCCTCAGGAACAGGCTGGCTGTCCTGAGGAATGGGAATGGCTGTGGGAGCAGATGTTAAGTTAGATGAAATGCTAGCAAGGGAGAAAGAAAAACAAGGGAGCCTAGAAAGAAAAACAGGGAAAGGGTGAGCAGAGAGGGCAGTCTAGAGGAAAGAGGGTGAGAGGGGAGAGCAGAGAGGGCATCAAGACAAGTCATCACAAGATGCTGGAGAGTGGTGGGGAAGTGGAACAATGAAGCCAAAGAGGAGAAGTAACAGACACACAACAAAAGGTCAGGAGACTTCAGGGTGTTAGTACCTGCTCCATTGATTCCAATGGCCTTCTGCAAAGGTCTGGCTCACTTTGACTTCTAGCATGATCCAGTCGGAAATATGTTAGTAGATCCATTTTAAGAGGCTGCAGCTACTTTTTTTACATTGTTTTCAGGCTGGGCTGCCATTGTATGAAGTCCCATGGAAAGAGATGAGCTGAGGCTGAAAGAGGGAAGGGTTGTAAGGTGGTGCTGGGAAGTCAGCCCCATGTGTGGAAATATAGCTGCGGCCGCCTTGTTTAGTAAATAATACTACAAAAACTCAGTTTAGTCTTGTGATAGTGCTGGTAAAACTGTTCTTTACTTGACAGAAAATACAATGTTTAACAAACACTGCATTTTGTATATTCATTTTTGTCCTTCAGATGATTTTATCCCCAACCTATGTCAAGTTAAGAGAGATAGCTGAGCCTAGGTCCAGAGATCACATTTGGATGTCCATCGTGAATTCCCATATGCTGTTCTTGGCTGCTGGCACGAACCATGTGGAGAGGGCTGGAAGAGGGAGCCCAGCCTGTGCCCACAGCACAGAGATGGAAGGTTTGCTCACAACCTCACCTCCAGCAGAATTTGGCGTGGCGTAACGCTGTGGGCATTTGCCAGAAGGCCAGAAGAGAAGTGTCCCTCATGCAGCTTGGCAGGAATGTGAGGGCAGTTCGTCCCAGTTCTCAGCCCTCCAATGTTTCACTTAAGCTCTTTAGGGCAGGGACAGTCTTGCTGTGTTGAGGCTGCACAGGAAATCTCCACTATTGAACAAGAACTCTAGCAGACAATCTGATTTTATTTTTGTTATAATTTACATGGTATATATTTTCTGCATACATTATGGTATTTCCTGGCACAGCTTTAAATGTGTGCAAATGCTAGTTGTGGAAGACTTACATAGTTTTTTGCTTTCTCAGTTATATCAAACCAGCCATGGTTTCTGCACCCATTTGAATAACTCCTTTACCTGTGTCATGTAGGATTCTTCAAGCTTTTAACTGAAAATGAAAGACAGAGCAAAGGTATGATATGATCAGGCCTCCGCATGAAGCTGCAATAGTTGGAAATGTAAATAATTTTCTTCTAGTCTCATCCTCTGAGCTGTATCGGTATTACTCAAGCAGATTGTGTATGCTGGAACTGTCTTAAAGACAGTTTCATTCTGATTCTGGTCTCGCTGACCTGTCTGCCTTGGGAGAGTTAAATACCAAGCAGAATCGCAGGGTGCCTCCTCGAAGGGCAGTGCAATGTGCAACCACTGCTTTTCCTGCCCCCGGGAAAGCTTTTGTCCTTCAGATGTTTTTATCCCCAACCTATGTCAAGTTAAGAGAGATAGCTGAGCCTAGGTCCAGAGCTCACATTTGGATGTCCATCGTGAATTCCCATAGCTACCCAGTGTGGCAAGCAATGTACAGCTTACCGGGCGTTTCTGAGGAATGAATGTTGTTCTCAGAGGGTGTCTTATTAACAAGCAGAGAGCAGCCCAACAAATTTAACATTCACATAAATCGACGTAGGATTGCAACAGATGGGGTCTGTTTAGGTTTGGCCTTTTTTAACAGCACGAGGAAGAGTTCTCAACTAAACTGCATTAGAAGATCCATCAGCAAGAAGGTTCAGTCGAGAGGACTGAAAAGGGAAAAAAAAAATCCCATTCATTTACAGCTACAGCCATCTAAGTTAAAGCCTCTCTCATCTGACAGCAGCAAGTGGCAAACTTAGGGAAGCAATGGGTCATGGGAAAGGTCCCATTAGATCAGTGGGAGCACACTCTAAACAAATACAGCCACATGGATGCACACATTTAAATACTGCCCAGGGGAATATGTGGACATATGTTCAGTGTGGCTGAGAGAGGCAGGCTCTAGGCCTCGAGAAAGCTATGTTTAAAAAAAAAAAAAAAAAAAAAAAAAAAAAAAAGAATTCCATCAATCAGTCCCTGGGCCCTGTGAAGTATGAAGATGAAAACTGCAAAGGAAACATGTGCTCTGCTCTCCCCACCAGCTGCCCCATTAAGCAGCACTGCTCCGCAGCACTGCCCTGGAGACCCCATGACTCCAATTCCAGCCTCCCTTTAAGCCCCGATGAGAGAGAGGGAGAGAGGGAGGGAGAAAAAAAAAAAAAAAGAAAAAAAGAAAGAATTAAAAAAATAGACTGGCATCTTTTAGCTTTTTCTATGACCCATTTTTTTGCCAGTGATAATGACATTTACTTTTTATGCTGGTCTCTGTCCTTTTGAGGGAGCTGACTGAGGCTTATATGGTAATAGAAATGCTATTAGCACAGCAAAGCAGGGAAAAAAGAAAAGACAGACACAAACTCAAACATGATAATCTGACTGTGCCAACTCAGCTGGTGCCAGCCGGGGCTTTGTGATGCCATCTGCAGCGATGCTGTCACTGGGGCATTTCCCTGCTTAGGAAAATAAGATCAAATCAAAGTAAAAGAAACCGGTCTTCGTCCCATAGCACTGTGCCACTTGCAGATGTTAATTTAACAGTCGAGTGTGCTCCCTTGCTCCACATCGCCCAGGCACACCAAGACTCCTGCAGGGCCTGCCCCTGGGCAGGCAGGGAGAGGTGGTCATGTCCGGGGCAGGAGGGAGGTGGTGGCTGTGCTCACAGGGCAGGTGGGGCCAGGTGGCCATGCGTGTGGCCTGGCCGCGGCCACAGGTAGCTACTGGCCTCAGCTGTGGGGTGCGGACCTCACACATTCCCATGACGAGGTGTCAGGGTGGCTTGGTTAGGGATAACCCTGAATGACTGGACCCTCCAGTTCTGCATCCTCCCTGGTGCCTTTAGAACAGCCATAGGAAGGACCTGGAGCGTATCAACATCAGCTTTTAGCGGTAGTTTCAGGGGAACCGTCTTGCAGCCAGCAGACACCTAGCCATGCTACCCAAACCGGGCACAGGGTTTGGTTTCCTGGCTTATGTGAGGCAGGGGCACGGCGGCGGCAGCAGGATTTGCAGGGTGGTATCTGAGGATGCAGATGCTTCAGCCGCCAGGCAGACCCAGGGAGCACAGGGACACTTTGATGGCTGTCCTCTTGCTTAAGGAGCACCCGCCCCTGTGTGCCTGGGGTATCTTCCAAAGGAAAAGGAGCACCCTGCCCTCCCTTTCCAGACCAGCCTTCCTCCTGGCTGTGCACTATTTCTTTCAAGAATCATTCTCCACATCAGGGGAGGGGCTGGGTACAGGCAAAGCTGGCTCCTGGGGCAGTGCAGTGTTAGGAGCAGCAAAGTGACCACAGACCCGCTGCCTAACTGGTCCCTGCCAGAGCCCTGGGACTGCTGCTGGCCCTGCGGGCATTGGGAAGAAGCAGGATACCTGCTGGGGCAGCACTGCAGGGAGACTTCCTTTTTATGGCATGTAGGAGAGAAAAACCTAACCTTACGTGGATAGCCTGCAACCCTTCAGCCCTTCACAAAGTCGTGGGGAGCTACGTTGTAGGGGTTTCCCAATGGGCTCAGCCCACGGCCTGCAGTGCTGCCATGGGCG
>JMFS01131286.1:0-45753 GCA_000699545.1 Podiceps cristatus | reverse complement strand
GCCGGGCCTGTGCCGAAGGGGGTCCGACCGTGCGGTGGGCCCGTCCTCCTCCCCCGGGGCCGGGCACTGACCTGGGGCCCTCCGAGGGACCGGCGAGGCTGGTAGGAATAGATGGGCTACGAAACGGCGCCGTCGGCCTCAGCTGGGCTTCAGAGGGTGGGCCCGGCTGCTTCAGCTCGCCGCTTCCTTGCCTGCCTGAGGGGGCCTGGCTTTATTTTGCAGCACGTTTTCAAGTCTCTCCTCTTCATCACAAAGCTTTGTTGTCTCACTCACTGTTTGATAGCTATAGGTGTGAGGGGAACAGAACAGACTTCTAGGTCCTAAATGACGTTACTCCTATTAGAGCTGGATTTTTGTTTTTTATTTTGGTGATGTAAACTGTAGTGAAAAACTTAGTCTTTGAATTTGAGGGTCATAGCAAAGTTCTCCCTAGCCCTGTTTTTACAAGCTTTTGGCTAGCACATCAAGAAACTGGGAAACTTGAAATGGCTGTTAATTTTCCACAAGATAATGTGCCTTTAAGATGTGCTCTAACTAAAAAGCACCCAAGAATTGCTAGTTTTTGTTTGAACATTGTGAAATTTCCTAGTATTAAAGCTGGGACAAATATATATTCTACGGGTCTTGTATCCACCACATGTGGAGCAGATGCATTCCATGCTCATATTTGGGTGATGCACATGTCTTTGTTCAGCTGGCAGTGAGCCAACCTGCTCTAAGCTGTATTATTTTCTTACAACATAGATACCATAATAGATAACAGAGTAGATTCTTGATTCCAAGGTGTCTTTTTGAGATATTCAGTATTTGAGTGTCTGGCACCTGAGCACAGGTTCAAAAAAGTTAGCTAATAAGTGATATCAAACTGTAGGCTGACGGGGTTGGACAGTGTTACCGATATATGACTTCGTGGTTGGATTATTCTTGTGGTGAGTGGCAAACACGGATTTGTGTGTGAGACTGACAAGAGCACCGAGTCAAGAGGGTTTACTTACTATTGATACTTCAACTGCTAAGTTCTTATGCAAATAGGATATTGCAATAATGTTCACCTATTTCCCTAATTGTATTAAAACAGAAATACAACAATTTATAGGTAGTGTAACCCTACTAGAATGTGGTACAAGCCATTGAAATTTTTTCCTTAGAAGAAGTCTGATTGGCTTTTTAGTAAAAGGCCTTCTCTTTGATGCAAATGAGCTTGCTTGATATATGTCTAGACTTCATAGGCTAGGCAAGGGGGGTTTTGATCATGTGCAGATGTGGGCATCAGCTGACTGGCTTTTTGAAGTCACAGTGTTGATTTTTGACCTGGCTACAGAAAATATAGGCAGTTGAATTTGGGTATCTGACTACTTAGCTTTGTAGGGCATATGATAATCATGTGGGTGGGCATTTTTTTTTTTTTCCCATCCCTGTTCCCCTCACCCAGTTTCTGAAAGTCTTGTAGCAGGGATGACTGAGAATATCCTTAATTCATGAGAATGCCTTGTCAAACTGCAACTTTCAAAAGCATTTGACCTTAGACGGCAGGCCTGTTTTTCATCTTTAAGTAATCTCTTAAAGCTAAGATCTTGCTCTGGAATGTTGAGAGGGGACTGAAGAATAGTTCTCCAAACCTGGATTGTGTTCTAGGTATGCCATTACCCCCCTGCATGACCTTAAGAAGAGCCAGCGGTGAATATTTCTTTAATAGAGTTTAGGATTTTGTCTCTGTCTTCATGTAAACTGCTGTGAGGTGTATAGTTATACAAATGTCATCTGTGGAATGTAACGGTTGCTAAAGACGAGCAGGCTGCTCCATGCCACAAAACCTAAGGAACTGCTGTAGTTACTTTAACCTTTGAACTGTAGTCTCTAATCCCTAGATTGTCCTGACTAATAATTTCTGGTGAAGAAACACACACAGTGGTACACATAGAATTAAATAGTTGTGGATGTCAACCAGCATCTTTGGTTGGGATAGTTGAATAGAAGGGTACTGAGATACACTTTGCTTTCTATTGATTCATAAATTTTTTCACTAAGATATTGCAATACAGAGTATTTATCACTCAGCTATTAAATCTGAAATTGGTAAACTCTCCTTCCTGTTTACCTCCCATTGTCTTACAAGACTGTTTTGTTTTTTTTTTTTTTTTGGGGGGGGGGGAGGGAGATGGTATATCTACCCCCCCTAAAAATGGGAGGGATGGGTTAAGTTCACCCTCAGTAAGTTTTCAGGTGACACAAAGTTGGGTGGGAGTATTGATCTGCTTGAGGGTAGGCACTACAGAGGGATCTGGACAGGCTGGATCAACAGGCCAAGGTCACTTGTAAGAGATTCAACAACGTTCACTGCTGGGTCCTGCACTTCGGTCACAACAACCCCAGGCAACGCTACAGGCTTGGGGAAGAGTGGCTGAAAAGCTGCCTGATGGAAAAGGACCTGGGTGTGCTGGTCAACAGCTGGCAGAATATGAGCCAGCAGTGTGCCCAGGTGGTCAAGAAGGCCAACAGCGTCCTGGCTTGTATCAGAAATAGCGTGGCCAGTAGGAGTAGGGAAGTGATGGTCCCCCTGTACTCAGCAGTGGTGAGGCTGCATCTCAAGTACTGTGTTCAGTTTTGGGCCTGTCACTACGAGAAAGGCATTGAGGTGCTGGAGTGTGTCCAGAGAAGGACAACAAAGCTGGTGAAGGGTCTAGAGCACAAGGCTTTGAGGAGCAGCTGAGGGAACCAGGGTTGTTCAGTCTGGAGAAAAGGAGGCTGAAGGGAGACCTTATTGCTGTCTGCAATTACCAGAAAGGAGGTTATAGCGAGGTGGGTGTGGGTCTCTTCTCCCAAGTAAGAAGTGATAGAACAATAGAAAATGGCCTCAAGTTGTGCCAGGGGAGGTTTGGTTGAGTCACTATCCCTGGAGGTATTGAAAAGACATGTAGATGAGGAGCTTGGGCACATGGTTTAGTTGTGGACTTCCCAGTATTAGGTTTATGGCTGGACTCAGTGATTTTAAGGGTCTTTTCCAACCTAAATTTTTCTATCTGTGTTGACTTGTTCAAACCTAACTTTTTCTGTGATACATCTTCAATATACTTTTATTAGTCAAATTATTTTTGTGTCAGAATAGATAAAAAATTCATCATTGCTTTGAATTCTCTATCATTCAGTCTTAGATATAGGCTGTAGCCTTTTCTGTTTGGGATACTTGCAGTGCCATACTTCTTCATGTCACCTGAATTATGTTTCTGATCTCTTGTGTGTTTGTCAAATGTGGATGAAATTGGCTGTTAGATTCAGTGAACTCAAGTTATCCAGATATTATTAGTCTCATTTTCTGCAGTGTGAAAGGCTTGAACATAAGTTCCAGGTTTGGACGCTTCCAATCAATGCAATGTATTGATCTGTCACAGCAGATATGCTAATCTGAAAAAGAATTTGATTCCCTGACAAACCTTGAGGTGAAATTGGATTGCTGGTTGACTAAGTTGATTTCATTAACATGTACATCTGTCTGTGTCGTGTCGTGTGTCCCCTCTGGTCGTCCGTGTTGTGTGTGTCGCCCCCCCCCCCCCAAGTTCTTGTTTAGCAGGAGGAAAATCTCTCTTTATAAAACCCACTTTATTTGGAGGGGGGGAGGAAGAGTCTTTGGGCTAAACAGTGGTAATAGTTGGTTCCAATCAAATATCATCTTGAACTACTGCCTTTCTGAATAAACTAGTTTCTCAGAAGTGAATGACTTTTAAGTCCTCAGTTCTCTCTCTTCTTTTACAGAAACATTTAAAAATTTTTTTTATAAGCAGTGATAGTTTTCAAGTACGTACCAGCTTGGCTTTTTCAGCAGGTCCAAGGTTTTACAACCTTGGGACTCTTAAAAGAGTAAAAGATGTTCTACGGTGCTGTGGTACTTTAGCTTGTTGAAAGATCTTACGTTCACCCTTGAGGGTTTGGGCTTGGTAAAAAGAGGAAATTAATTGAAAGATGGCAGAGATTATACCTGTTTTCTATGTATATATTGACTGAGCAGGAAACTTTTGAAATCTGCTGGGGTAATGGGGTATAAAGCAGTTGCTTTCCACTTTCTCACCTTGGTGTGTGTTGTTTTTTTTTTTTTTTTTTTCTCCCTTAGAAATGTTTAGAAATCGTTGTAGTGAGTATCAGGTTATGTGACTTCCAGCTCACTTTACTGAGAGTATGTCTTGTAGACACTAGTTCTTAAAAGATCAACTTCAATTTCTAGCTCAAGTTAGAGGTGTTTTTATTAATTTCATTGTACATTGACCTGTCTTCACTGATAGGTTATGCTTTTAAGTTCTTTATGAAATTTATATGAGTCAAGAGGGCTTTCTTGTTTGTACCAATCTGTTAAAAATAGACAAATTAACACTTGCATTTAACAGTGTCAGTAAATCAAAGAAAGATGTAGTTAAGAGCAAAAGCACTTCCATTTCTCTGGCATAGAGTAGAAAGGTAAGATGGATCTGTGTCAATATCTTTAATTACGAAGTGACTGAATTATTGCTGCAGTTATGCTGCAGGGTAAGACCTTGAATCTAAAGTAGTCTTTTAAAGAAATGATTGCTGAACAGATGTTACCTAAAACACTTTACTGCAGCTTTGTAAAATTGTAAATTCCTCATGCTGTTATTTTTGTTGGCATGAATTAACACTATGGGTTATGATATTAAATTTTAGTGCTGTGTTCTAGCACTTTGTTATATAATCTTACCTGTAAGCACCAATTTTGAGTTTAACTCATCAATGTCTAAAGAATATCACTGTGTAGAAACTGTCATGTTAAGATAATTTTGCTTCTGATTGCTTTTCAGACTGCTTTCCAAGCAACAGAGAGTGTGTGATAAAGCCATTAAATAAACGCTGAAGTAGTATATTGGAAATTAAAAGTAGGAAATGCTGTGGGGTTATACAGCAGTTTCTAAATTGCCCTTACAGACTGAGGTAGCAAAATTACTGAGAGAATATTGTAACAAAGGAGATCCTAAAGTAATAACATCCACAGTAATCACCCAATTTACATCTCTTTAACTGAGTCTACAGGTTTCCTTGCAATCCCTGCTTCAGTCTTCTGGTTGTGTTCTGCTGGAGAATAGCTTTTGGGGATAAAAACTAGTGTTGAATCTTTTTGGTGATAGAACTAATGGTAGTATATAATGAGTTCTTTCTCCCTTTCTAATTTTAAAAAGTACAGAGGGAATTGTGTGGTTATATGTACATATTTAGTCTTTGTTTATCTAGTTTCAGCAGTCAGGATTCAGTTGGCCAGTTCTAAAACTCATTGCATCTTGCTTAAACCCTCTTCCTCTCCCCCCGCGCCCCCCCCCCCGCCCCCCCCCCCGCCCCAGTTTTCATAGCTACATGTAGCTGCTAAGCTCTTCTTAATGTATCAAAGAAGCTATACATGTGTGTGGTTGTTGAGGGGTAAATACATAGTTATACATAGTTTTGTTTATTTGTTTTCTTCTGCAAGGAAAGCAAAAATGAAGATCCAAAAGGATTTATATGCCAGGCTGTGCAATTTCTTATTTTTTGTAAATTGAAGTACTTCAGTGTGGTGGAAGGCATACACATTGAAATTCTTGTTTAGCTGCCTGTGATCATAGAATCACAGAATCACAGAATTGTCAAGGTTGGAAAAGACCCTTAAGATCATCGAGTCCAACCATTAAAGATCATGTTACATTGCATGCCTAAACCTCCTCTCATATCGGCAGCTGTGCATGGTTGGGTGCTTGTCTGTCTTCTAATTCCATTTATGATCAACAAATTAGACTTTGTCTGCCTCTCTGATGGCATACTAAAAATGCCCATCCCATCCAGCCATGATCTGAGTTCAAGTACTAAGCATACTGTTTTTAAACATGCTGTTTTCATTCAGAAAGTCAGATGAGCAATGTCACTCGGTGCTTATGTGATGGTGAAAAGAGCACATATGGAGCATGGAAATTCTACCCCTTTTGGTAGGGTGCCAAAACTTTTAGATGATACAGACTATACCCTATATTCTACTAGGGTGTTCTTCGTTGTTTCCAGGCCACACTGAGCTGTAGTGCTGGTGGAAAAAATGTTAAAGACATGAGACCAGGGTCCCACATGAGAAGATGACATTCTCCTGAATTCCAGTCCTGTTTACCTGGAGTGCTTGTACTGCATTTAGAGAGAGAGATACATATATTTTAATAAATATGCATATGCAAATTTAGAGAAATAAATGTAATGACACAAAAGATCAAGCTAGTACTGTTGATCCAATTAAATGGCATTTCTCATTTCTTTGCTTCGCTTTGCTGTCTCTACCTGGAGTTGACTGGAGTAATTTTATAGACAATGGCTCAACTTGTTAAACTGTCTTGCAGATTAGCTTTCAGTATGTGCTACTGTTTGGATATGCAATGTAAGATCATCCTCTTCTGTATGACAGTAAGATTCTTTACTGTGAATATATATGAAGCCAAATAGTGTTTGGCTTACTTTCCCTAGCTGGGTGGTGCAGAAGTTGCATCACACATGGCTTCATCATAGATGACCTTTTCAAGAGACACAGTGCTCTTTCTGTTCTGTGAGTAGTCTTGTTGCTATTCATGTGTTATAAACCTCATCTGTTGTGTCCTGTTGTACCTTTTGGTTTCTGTCTAAGGCCCTCACTCTCTGATGTTTTTGAGATTGGGCCTTTTGCCAGCTTTTGACACTGAATATGTATCTATATCCCATGTCCAATGAAATCACTTATTTACCAGTATGCCTGAGGGACATAGTCTTCAATAATGTGTAATTCCATGTCGGATTACTTGCTTTCTTCAAGGATGATACATCGATACACTTCTTTTAACTGTGACTTACCTTTAATTGAACTGCTTCTACTCAATTGCATAACAAAACGACCTCTTCCTCCATGTCCCAGACTAAAAACCAAGTCACCCTGGAAAATGTAAAAAATGTCAGTTGTTTATAATTGTGTTTGTATAGCTGCAGACTAAGCAATAGTGATACTCCTGCTTTTCCAACTGTAGGTGCTACCGATAAATCCGGACTTTTGAAGTATCCTAATTAACTCCTTAATCTCTCTGTGGTTTTGTATCTCTTTCACTAGAAAACAGGATGTCAGTGTGCTTAAAATATTTTTTTTTTTTCAGTTTTGCATATCTATCTTCTACATGATGAACAGACTAGAGAAATACTTGTACATAACTCCTATGTTCTCAAAAGCAATAATTTTGTTATTCTGGAGTAGTTCATGGAAGGCACAGAATAACATATTAGTATTTTCATCCATTGCAAAGCAATATGCTATGACCTTATATCATGTTTTCTTGCAGTAACTGAATATTGCAGGAATACTGCTTATGTTAGATTTATTTACTTGCAGGCCTGTTTAAGGCAACCTGTTCACTTGAGCAGAATGTCTTGCTTCTGTGAACCAACATACCCAGGCCTGAAACTAAAAATATGTTCTTGTAAAGCACTCCAACCTCTACCAAACTGTGGTCTAATTATTCAACACACACACACACACACACACCCCCATTAGAAATGGCCTGGCAAGATTAAAAATATACTCCAGTTCTCTTGAGTAACAGCTCTCCTCTAAACCTAATGCCATTAAAAGATCTTGTGTGGTAAGATCTTCTTGTTAAAACCATGTGTAATGTTCCACATCTCTGTATCCCTGAATGCTACAGAAGGCCAGGAAAGTTGGCAACTGTTTGCCAGAAGAGAAGGATTGGGTGAGGGAGAGGGGAAAAACATCTCTGACTGAAAAGTATTATAAAATTCACAGTATAAGAGTTTAGAGATGTCTTACTGCAAGTCATTCAGCCCTTTAATATTATAGTGCTAAAAGATCTGAACATTAGGTTGCAGTTCATATGGCGTTTCTCTTACTTGATAAGAAAACTCCAAATACAATGTCATTGATGTTGCTAGATGAGTGCTGGTTAAGTAGGTTCACTTCCTTGTAGCAGTTACTTTTGAATCAGGACCCATAACATTATTTGAAAGAGGTCTTACACTGGTATTTTTAGACTTCTGTACTGTAGGTAGCCAGTAAGCTGAAGATTTAGGAGACTCATATCTGTCTTTTGAGTTTCTTATACCGTTATTGTGTCCTTAATGTGTTGCACGGTAGTCTTTTTTTCACTAATTAGCCAGATGACCTGGGTCAGTGAGGTGTTCTGATGTACAAAAGGGGGAACTTTGCATCCTTTATCACAGTAAATTCCATTGCTGAATTTCACAGTTTAATTGAAAGGTACAACACGGGCTTGAAATTTGTTATTTTCAGAGAACAAAGCCTGAATCTGAAAGATACTGCCTTGTTTCCATGGATGATGATGAGGTGTCTGTACAGAGCAGTTGCAGAACATCCAACATCTGTTCCTAAGTGGAAGTGAACCTGATTTTGTGCTTCCTGTGGAATGTACATGAGTTTGATGTGAATCTCAAACTTCCACCTCAAAGTATATAATGCAGAAGATTTTCATTCTAAGCAGATTACTCCATCTCCTACCATGTTAGAGGAGCTTTACAATGGTGTCTGTGCATTGCTTAAGGCTTAGTGATTTAAGTTGTGTGTATGAAAAAGGAATAAATGTTTATGTTCTTTGTTACCAAGTTGCAGTGTGAGACCATATGTTAGTGTTTTCTCCTGCAGTTTTGATCACTTAAGGGTAGAGGTATTATACCACCAACTTGCTGAATGTGAAGTTGTGAGCTCTTGAAAATGACAGAAATTAACACTCGTGCTGTCTTTGTAGCTATTTAGTAGAATGGGAAGAACAAGTCATAAAGCTCAGCTTCGTAGCACTGTGTGAGGCAAAAGTCTGATCTACCCCTTCAGCATGAGGACACCGATGGGAAGACTGGGATACAGACCTTCAGTCTCCTGACTAGACTGAAATATTTTCACTTTGTTGTTGTTTTCATTTATTAGAAATCATCATCTATTAGAACATAGAATGGGATTGTCTTAAAAGTTTGAAATCTCCAGATTAATTTCTTGGTGGTGTCCCCACAGCCATTTTGAGAATACATAATACTAGTAGCTGAATTCTGAACAGGTCATCTGTTCTAGTATATTTAGCTACAAAATATAATAAACCACAATTTGTTTCAAGCTGTGCTTTGTTTATATTCTTCTGGTATTATTCTGTCTAAGAATCAGATTCCAGATTTTTTTTTTATTTAATCTACACTGTATTCCCTGTATAATTTGTTGTGTACTGGAAGCCAATAAAGTAAAATGTGCCAAGAAATTATGACTTCATTTCAAATGCCATGATTCAATACTGCATTTTATTTTCAATAACAGTATCTATAACTGACACTTGCTTTTTTGTTTGTGTTTTTTGTTGTGTGGGGATTTTTTTTTTCCTGCACAATTGTGACATCACTGGTTTCCTGTTTGATTTACAGCACTTAAATATCAAGACACTGACAGATGATGTGGTAAGATGACTTCAGTTTTCCTTTGGCTTTGCGAAGCTAATAACCTTATTGCTAATGCATTGCAATAAACCTTATTGATACAAGAAACTGCCTTAATTGTGAAGTTAATTTAATTAATTGGCAAAGTCTCACTAAACTGTTCATTATCTGTAACATACTCAGTGGGAGTAGCAAAGATCTATGGATGGCTTTGAAGTATGCTCTAATGATGGCTAAAGGAGCTTGACACAGGTGATTGTGCCAGTTTACATGCGGTATGGTTAAGATATCTGTGATTGCATGTTTAATATTAAAGTTACTTAGGCTGCATGGCTAGCTTAAAATACTATGTTTAACAAACTAACAGTTGCTTGTAAAGCTCATTAATGCTTGCTTCAAACAACATTAGGTATATTCAGTGGCATGCTAAAGCTGTATTACTCAAACTTCATCTGTCTCTTGAATAGCAGCTGAGGTTCTGCATCACAAAGCAGGTGTGTTGTTTTTTTTTTTTTTTCTTGCTATTGAAGTTGCCTATTTCATTGTCTGTACTATTTTTTTGTAAGTAAGAACAGTTTTTCTTGAAGTGGATCATTCTACAAAGTCTTTGACTTTACCTAGGAAGTGATGTTCTGTAGGCATCTAAAGATTATATGCTGTGAATTCAGTGTTACACAGAGTTCTAACTGAAGTCCTTCTGTGCGTAACTGAGAGCTTTAAACTGTAGGGAGTTTTACGCTGGAGAATGTGCAGCATACTTGTGCTTGAGAACAAGTATGTTGTCCTTTCCTACTTTAGGAACCAATGGTCTGGTTACTGTTGCAAAATTAGTAGTGTTGAGAATATTGACTCTACCTATCATTCCTGGACTGACTTAAACCACCTGTTTCTATTTCTTTAGCAGAGTTTCATAGGCTGGAAATGGTTATTAATAAATTTGAGTCTGCTGGGTTGATAATAAACCTTGATTCTATAAATTTGTGCTTTATCTCAGAGAGCTGAAGAAACGTTCACAGTTCTCTTAAAGCAAAAGTATTTTTTGGTAACCAGAATTTAATTTTAGAAGTGTCATGTAAGGGTTATAATCTGGATGCACAAGATCTTGCTGTTTGTTTAGTTTTTTTGGTATGGGTTGTTCGTGAGTGTGGTTTTTTTTTTTTTTTTTTTGTGTTTTTTTTTTTTTTTGGGGGGGGGGTGGTTTTGTGAGTTTGGGTTTTTGTTTGTATTTTTTTTTTCTTTTTTTGTTTCCCCAGGAGGCTAGCTTACTGCCTTGTTGCACATATCCTTTCCTTAGCCTACTACACTTGTCTAACTATTTGTGGTAGCCACCATAAGTCATCAGGTTTATTGTGTTTGTTGGAATACAGACAAAGAACCTGATATCTCTCTAGTAAGCGATCTTCTTGCCTCCTTAAATTTTTCAGAGCATACCGAAGGCCCTTTCACAAAGAAGCATGCAAAAGTACCTGCATAGTAGTACCAAATTGTTCATATATCTATATCTATCTTTTAAAAGGGAAATGACAGCTGTTTAGCAAAAGGCTAACAGTAAAAAAAAAAAAAGTCTCAAATGTTTCAGTGGCAGGTGCTTTTAAAAGTAGGTATTTTGTTCACTTAGAACTTCCATCTTGGGTTGAGGTGGTGTGGTTTGACCCTGGCTGGATGCCAGGTGCCCACCAAAGCCTATCTAGCATTCCCCCCCACATCAGTATGACAGAAGAGAGAATATATAACAAAAGGCTCATGGATCAAGATAAGGACAGGACATCACTTGCCAGTTACCATTACAGGCAAAACAGACTCGAATTGGGGAAAAATTAATTTATTGCCAATAAAATCAGAGTAGGACAATGAGAAAATATACCAAATCCTAAAACACATTCCCCCCCCCTTCCCTTCTTCCTGGCCTCAACTTCATTCCCCGTTTCTCTACCTCCCCCTAAGCAGGACAGGGAATGGGGGTTGCGGTCAGTTCATCACACATTCTCTGCCCCTCCTCCCTCCTCAGGGGGAGGGCTCCTCACACTCTTCTCTTGCTCCAGTGTGGGGTCCCTGCCACGGGAGACAGTCCTCCATGAGCTTCTCCAATATGAGTCCTTCCCACCGGCTGCAGTTCTTCACAAACTGCTCCAGCATGGGTCCCTCCATGGGGTACAGACCTTCAGGAACAAATGGCTCCAGTGTGGGTCCCCTACAGGGTCACAGGTCCTGCCACCAAGCCTGCTTCAGCCTGGGCTTATTTCTCTCCACATGTCCACGGATTGTGGAAGGAGCCTGCTCCAGCATGGACTCTCCATGGGGTCAGAGCCTCCTTCGGATGCATTTACCTGCTCTGGTGTTGGGTCCTTCATGGGCTGCGAGTGGGTCTCTGCTCCACTGTGGGCCTCCATGGGTGCAGGGGCACAGCCGGCCTCACCTTGGTCTTCACCATGGGCTGCAGGGGAATCTCTGCTCTGGTGCCTGGAGCACCTCCTGCCATTCTTTCACTGATCTTGGTGTCTCTCACATCTTCTCACTCCTCTTTCTGCTCCTATAATCCTGCAGCATTTTGTGTTTTTTGTTGTTGTTTTTGTGGTTTTGTTTGTTTGTGGTCTTTTTGTTTGTTTTTTTTTTTTGTTTTTTTTTTTTTTTTTTCCTCCTTCTTAAATACATTATTCCAGAGGCACTACTACTGTCACTGACAGGCTCGTCCTTGGCCACTGCTGGGTCTGTCTTGGAGGTGTCTGGTGTTGGCTCTGTTGGACATAGGGGAAGCTTCCAGCAGCTTTTCACAGAAGCCACTCTTTTAGCCCCCCGCTACCAAAACCTTGCCATGCAAACCCAGTACACAAGAGTATGCTTTCCAGCTGACACTTTTTGTCCTTCTTAGTTTTCTGTTGGTTTAGTCTTTCTGTGTTTGATTCAGGGAAACAGCTACTAAGTGTCTGAGTCCTAGACAACTTAAATGTGGCTCAGAGCAGAGTGTTTTTGACATTTTATACCAAGCACAGAAACTGGCAAGGGTATTTTCTCCAAATTCCTTTTGTGACAAGGCGGAAAATTGTAGTAAGAGAAGACTAAGAAACTGAAGGTTTAAGATTCCTTGATTTTGTTGCTTTCAACAAAACAATATATTTCGTTTCTTCTCATGAGCAATCATTTGCATGTTAACTCGCTTTCTGCTGCATTGTGCATTATAAAATATTTGTATTTTATTACCTCCGGTCTGTTTCTTACAGACAGTGTTGTATAACAATGACCAGGAACTTTTTTTTTTATTTTTAATTTAGGTAAGTTTGCAACATTTTGAAAGTCTAAAATGCAGACTGCTCTTCAGTATTTGAATTGTATTGGATTATTCCCGAGATGCTGATGAATTGTCTACTTTTAGTGAGAAATCTCCATTAAGTTCAGAAACACCTTGCTTGTTAGACAGTCAACACATGCTTCTTTATCTTGTTGGTTTACAAACTATGAAGACAGGAATCTTATTCGTATTCCACAGAGAAGTGGCAAGTAGATAGCTGATAAATCATCTACCTGCAAGATCACTGTGGAAGCAAGCCTGTTTTTTATCTCAAGTGCTCCACAATCCAACAAATGGTTTGTAAGGCTCATGAAGATTAAAAAAAACCCTGCATATTAACAGAATTTTATTAAAACAGATATATAGACAAAAATGGGATTTATACTAAAATTCCTTGTAACATAAAGTTATGTTGACTGATTTCATAGCAACTGCTTTAAAGGTAAGAAGACTTTATAATTTCTGGTATATAGAGAAACAAGATTCAGAGTGAAATATGTTCTATACCTTCAGGATGTCAGTGTGCACAGGCCTAAACTCTAACTTTTAATTTTCTACCATTAGTTAAATGATTTGCTCTCAAAGGTAACATTAACTCTGGGAGACTGAGCATATTAGGGATGAGAAGTCAGCTAATGAAAGGGATTCTTCTGTCTATCTTGGTTTATGCAAGTCTTTCTCTTACTAAAAGCTCTACTGCTACCAGTGGAATTCCTTGTATAGTAAGAAAGAACTTAATCCTGTAGAGCAATTTGACTGTCAAAGAAAGAATATACTTTTCTAATCTTCTGGAGCTTCAAGCAGGAAAAAGATGTTAAGAGGTCTTTGACTGAGAATCATTGGAAATAACTTCTTTGATCTTATGAGAAATATTTTTGCTGGTAAGGGAAAATAGTGGTTTGCTTTTACTTCCAAAGCTACTGAAATAAATTGATGTAACCCATATTGTCCTGTGTGTTCTCCATTCACTAAGAACAATGATTATTTCAAATGAAGACATAGGATTTGTTCAACTTTGTTCTCCTTCCTTCCTGTGTTGTTAATGTTGTATTAATTCTTTGTCGTGTCTATATGAGGGTGTTACAGCAGACTTTCACAATTGAGCTGTTGGCTTCTGTGACTAAAATGACTGGCAAAATGACTGGGAGATTGATCTATGCTGTAGTACTTGAGCAGATTTTTCAGATGTGAAATGGATTTTACTGAGTATATAAGTAGTAGGCAATCAAAAACATGTGAACTTGGAAATTGAGGGTGGCACTACTTTTTGTCCTACAGATCTATAAGGCAGAGTGAGAAGGACACCTCAAACCTATAAGCAATACTCTTGTCTTTATTCCTTCAGCCAGGAAATGAAGATTTCATACCTGTATAGTTCATATCAGAGCTCTGCTAATAAATTTTTGCTGCTCTGCTAATAAATTTTGCTTAGTGATCATCATCAGTTTCTTGATGATCCGTCTTCTCCCCCAATCCCCCCATCCCCCTGCCATGAAAATGGGAGTGGGGAGATGAAGAAAGACTGGTCAGTAGTTCTAGTAACACAGTTTAGGCTAAACCATAACAATTCTGTAATCCGGGAGGATGGCAGAGCCCTGGCACAGGCTGCCCAGAGAGAGGCTGTGGGGTCTCCTGCTCTGGAGATGTTCAAACCCGCCTGGACACGTTCCTGTGCAACCTGCTCTGGGTGACCCTGCTCTAGCAGGGGTTGGACTAGATGATCTCCAGAGGTCCCTGCCAACCCCTGCCCTTCTGTGGTTCTGTCATTCTGTCCCTTCATAATGAGGTAACAGAAGTAGTGATACCTCATTTGTGGCAAACAACACATTTCATGTAGTCAGGACTTTTCTCTGTTACTGGGTTGACTGCCCTTTTAGAATAAAGATGCAGTGACATCCTCTAGTAATATATACTCTATAAATTTGTTTTGGGCAGAAGTTTTGCAGTTCATGTGGTGAAGAAAATGAAGATCCAAGCCGATCGTTACTTTGTAGCATTTTGATCTGGAGCCTTTAGGTTAATTTTGTTTTTTGTCTAGGAACATCCCAGAGATTTGCACAGGGATTTGGGATGATAACAGAAGTAATATTTTACCATTTCTGTCTTGTGGAATTGGTGTAGATTGATGTACTTTGTACAGCTGGAGAAATGGTATATGAAGAGACACAGTAGTGATTCCTATTCTTGTTTCAAGGGCATCAAATCTGTTGGCTTCAACCTTAATGTGAGAGGATTTTGCATGACTTGATTTATATGCTTTACGTGTTCCAGGCATCACTGTTCTTTGTGCTGAACCAAAGTGCAGGGATCACAGAGCTAGTGCCAGAAACCTCAAATCCATATGGTATGGTGCAGCTGTTGAATCAATATGTTAGCTTGCTTCCAGACTGATGCACTTCATGTCTAATCTGGTAAACCCTGTCTCTGAGAATGAAAAAGAAAGGAAAAGCCCAGGAATCAAAGGCTGTGGTGGACGAAAGAACTTTAGTCCTTTGGGTGTGGGTGTTTGGTGTGCCTTTTTTTTTTTTTTTCTCTCCCTTCATTATATCACGAAGTGTATCTTCCATGGCAACACCACTGTACTGTGCTACTGGTTACCTTGAAAAAGAATAGCTTTTTCTAAGATTTCTTTTTTCATGACTTCAGATAATGTTTCAGCTGTAAACCCCTTTTTCTGTCGGTTATGACAGGCCCACTTTCATAACTTTCATATCCTGCATAAACCTAACTAATGCTTCCATCTGTTACCTGCTAATTTGGTACAGCTGCTATTTTTTTTCTGAATGCTGGGGACTAATCACTGCAGTAAATACAGTCTAAACAGTGTTTATAAAGAAATATAGCTTATGTTGATAATGTTTGTGTATTTAACAAAATTTATGTTGCTCAGCCAGAGATGAGAGAATGGATTAGGTCCACCACTCTAAGTATGGTTATCATCCCTTTTTAGATAAAATCATCCTGGCTAGATATGTGGACTGTGTGCATGGTAACTTTGGAGACCTAAAAGATATTGCTCCAAGCATGGGCAATAGGAAACACTTTATATGCAAAGTCAAAAATAAACTTTAGTCTCATTTTAAGAATCTAATCTCTATACGATAAACAGCTGTTGTTAGTCAAGTTGCATTGATACCAACATTCATAGTCCATATTATCTCAGTAAAAGTCGTTCTACAAAAATATCTTTTTTTTTTTTTTTTTTTTTTTTTTCTCCTGTCATTGTGCTTATTGTGCCTGTTTGGGTCTGAGGACTTCCATCTGGATACAGATAAGAAAGGTGAGACCCAGATGATGTAATGTTCTGTCCTCAGTGTAGGTAACATCTGCTGCTAAATCATCATCTCCTTTATTTCCTACCCACTTCCTCTTTGTGAGCATAAAGATGACCAGCCATGCCAGTTGATTCAGCTTCATTTGTTGGTTCCCGGAACATTCACAAAGCAGAGGTGTTAGTAGCATTCCTCAGAAAATAACTTTTCTCCTGTTAGAGTTATTCTAGGAATTATTATCTGCAAATAGTTAATTGCCTTCAACCTAAACTGTTAACTGGTAACTGAGTGTAAGCGCACAGTTTTGAGTTACAACAATACATATACAACAATATAACAATAAGTATAATATAATTGATAATCTATTCAATATAATAATATTGAAGGATGGTATAATTGATAATCTATTGTGGTTTTTTTTTTACATTTGGTTCAAATTCAGCAATTTAAAATAATCAAAAGTCTGTTTTTAAATAGAACATCTGTGTTTATAAGAATAATGCTGAATTTATTTGCTGACAAGGCATCCTGCATATCAGTTTTGTGTTAAACATGACCTCCAGTTGTTAACAGCCTCAAAGATGGATAGACTTATGAGAATTCCCTTAGCAAGTCTTGTTCCCTTTGTAGCAGCTGATGCTATCAGGCTTTTCATGGTTGTCCTATTCTCATCTGACTGGTTGTCCTCTGTTCCGGAGGAAGGCGTTGAATCAAGGTGTGAGTGAAGCACTGGATTTTATTTTTGAGGAATTTCTTAATGTGGCAATAGATGATCTGACATGTTAATTAAGGCGGGGGGTGGGGGGAGGAAGATGAGGGAGGCAGGATGACAGGGAAGTAATACCTTTCATTCCTGCATGCATAGCAGCTCTGTTGGGAAATGATGTTTTGAGAAGCTGTTGAGCCAGCAATTAGTCTAGCACTAACTAATCCATCGATTTCTACATTACCAAGTGTGTGAGTTCAATAGACACTATTGTCTTAGAGAATTGTATAAGAAGTCTTCATGAAGATAAAAAATGAGAGCACAGAGAGATGTACTTTCTAGGGACCTGATCAGGAAGTGTGGTGAACAAGAAGGTTTGTATTGTGAATCTCTTTGTAACTGATTTTCAGGACCATGGTGCGTGCACAAAATCACTTTCTTATTTCATTGGCTCTCATTGGAATAATAGAGAGCCTATGAAATAAGAACCAAATAAAACTTTGCCATTCATCCTGTGATGGTTGCTTCATTTTGGCTCTTACAGTTATTATTCTTGCTATCAATGATTCCAATTCTGATACCCAATTTGCAGTCAGTCCAAAATCAGGTCTGAGGAAGTGAATGCTGCTTATCTAGTCTTGTCATTTTATCTCTCTTCTTTTTACTATGTATCATGGCTTTCTATATATTTTGAGAATGTCTAGAATACCATTAACAGTTTCAAACAATGAAGGAAATCATTGTGTAATGCTTGATAGCAAGTTTGTGGGCTTTAAGTCCATTTAGACTCAATGATCTTTAAGGGTCTTTTCCAATGTAAATGAGTCTATCAATGATTCCTGTAACTTAAATAGCAAAAATTTTTCCTATGCTAAGAGAATCTGATCTTACTGGCAAGGTAGCTATGCATGTGGGAGCCCTGTTGAGTAAAATAAATGTTTTCTTCTGTGAGGGAAGGAAAATGTAAGAGGGGAAAACAAATCCTGTAACCCAACAGAGGTGAGACTCTTGTAGCTCCATGCCCTTGAGGTCCAACCAGTAGCAAAGCTGAGGCACCTGCATGAACACATGCACGTAACATGTATGTATATGCATGGCAACACAAACAACACCATGGGTGTCATCCCGTTACCCTCTTCTGCTGCTGAGGATCAAGATCTTAGTGGGAAACATGTGAGCCCACCTGCTGGAGGGATTCATGTTGTACGAGCTCACTACCAGGTTGCTGGCCCCCAGATCCCAGACTTCTCCGTGGCTGGCACCTGGCCACATGTACCCCTGAGGCTGCAGACTCACTCCAGTTGCTGATGCAGACCAAGAGATACACAGAGGTCTTTGGCAGCTGGTGGGGCTCCCCTGGTCCCTCTGGTAGGCAACTCCCTTTGTGGCCTTGTCTTCAGAAACACAGATGTGCACACAGAGACAAAAATCTCCATCAGTTGGTCAGGATTCCCCTCACCTCTGTAGAAGTGAAATCCCTCAGTGGCCACCCCTTAA
Source organism: Podiceps cristatus (assembly GCA_000699545.1). NCBI lineage: Eukaryota > Metazoa > Chordata > Aves > Podicipediformes > Podicipedidae > Podiceps > Podiceps cristatus. The sequence goes on along the minus strand of JMFS01131286.1, from coordinate 27,575 downwards.
AGACACTTGTGCACAGACACAGGTAGATTTCCCAGTTGAGCACCCCCACCCCACCACCTTTGAGCTTATTTATCATCTCTGGCAGCTGTCCAGAGCTTCCTTTACCCTGCCTTCAGCCAGCTCCTTCCATCTTCTTGCCCTTACAGATACACTCCCCTGCTCCCAGGCCACTTCACCTTCTCACGGGCTAGTCCAGCTTGATAGTTGCTAGTGATCATTCACTCACCACCCTCACTCATTCTAGTTCCTGGCACCATCAACACAACTGAGGTCCTGCTCAAGTTGCTGATATTTAAGTTTGCTCACTGTGGTCTCTGCAGTTGCTGGTCCCTCTGACTCATGGTCTGATCCTGTTGCTGACATGTGGGCCTCCATACTCACATGTGTACACAGAGTAGAGTGTCTTGTCCAGGAAGATAGTTAGAATTTAATAAGGTAGGACATTTTCCTGTGCTTGTTCTTCTCCAAATCACTGAAATCTATCCTTTTCCCTGCCTTCATTTCTTCCCTTAAACATCGCAAAACAAGTCTTGCACAATCCCAAAATGTTTTTCCCCTTCATTCCACAATGTGTTTTATACCCCTAAGCAGTAACACCCCTCACTCTGAAAGGTGCTCTGGAGAGCTGATCATGTTGACTCGTGGGGTGGGTGTCAGACCTGGACCATAAGGCAGAGGCTTTGCTGGGATAGCCTTGGAGGAGCCTGGACAACATGTTTCTTCCTCTGAATCAGTAACTCGGGTTCCTCCTACCTACTATTGTGCCTCTGTTCATCTGGGCTTGTGGAGAAGAGCCTTTGATGGGCTAATTGTTCCTTTGTTGAGTTTGAAAAGAGACAGGTAAAAGTAGTATTTGGGTTCCACCACCCACCATTGTCTTTCTGTGCTCTTTTGTGGTGTGCAGAGTGGCTTTTTAGCACATAACCTTAAGAGACAGTCCTTTTCTTCAGTCTTGATTCCACTGCGTGCATCTCCTTTCCTCCTGTCCTTCATACAGATAATGAGCAATGAAGTAAACTTGTAATATGTCCTACCTGTGTCAGTTACTTTCTTTCCAGTAGTTTCTTTAATGCGGCAGTGTTTAAAAACATTCATTAGAAATTAAATCCCTTGGGATTTGAATATTACTCTGACAGTACCACCTTTGAAATAAGTGATCACGTTTTCTTGTGCTACTAGTAATAAAAAACCATGCCTCAGATCTTTTTGGCACTGCGTGCAAAATTTTTTTTATTTAAAGTCATGTGAGAATTTCATTATTCAGTCACATACCTTGTCTGCCAAGTGATCATTGAGACAAATTTTCCCTGCGCAGATGCCGTCAGCACTGTTACTCTGTACATACAGTAACTTGCTTTGCACCTCACGCACTGCTAGAGCTTGTCAGTAGGGTTTGGCTGCCGTAATTCTGAAGCTGTAGTTTCACAGAGCTCTGTGATGGAGCAGAGCAGTGGAAGAAACACTACTCTAAGATGGTTTTAAGCTCTGTTACAGTGCAAGGGGGCCATAATAATGTTTCTACCAAGGCTCCCTGGAATCAGGAATCCCTCAGGCTGGTAAATGTAAAATGCTCCTGAAAAGCAGCTTAATGGTAACCCATGTTCACGTGTTGACTGTGGTTCACTGTGTTTCAGTTCTAACATTAAGATTTTGTTTTGGTTGCCTTGCTGTTTTTGTCTTGTGGAGAGTGTGAACTGACAGAATGAAGTACACAGCTTTATAGATGTTCCTTTCTCTGGTGGTAGGAAGCATAAAGATATAAAAGCTAAAATATATACAGACAACTCATTGCTTTAAATTCAAATTTATAAGAAAAGACTCCTCATGCTATTCATGTTGGGGGATCTAGTCTTAGGAATGAGAACTGTGTGAATTATATCTTCAATAGCTTCTCTTCTGTCCTAGTTATTTTTTTTTTTTTAATCTTTTCCCTCCTCTTCTCCCCCACCCTAAAAAACCAAAACAAAACTAACCTAAAAACAAAACAAAACTAACCTAAAAGCAAACAGTCCAAACCCCCTGCCTTTTGACCAAAAGACTGCCTTGGTTAGTTTTTGCTAACAAGATAGTAGTGCATCTGTGTTATTTCTAGAATTATGCTTACCTTTGGACAGGAAACTCTTCCTATCTTCAGTGATTTTTCCTTTCCAGAGTTAATTTTTCTTTTTACTTCCTTCAATATCACATAATTTTTAAATTTAAGACCACTATGCAGCCTGTATTGTGGTTATATGGGCAGTTTTTTTTTTTTTTCTTTTTTTTTTTTTTTAACAATTTAGAAGAGAACAGCTTTTAATGAATATTTCTGCAGTGTTTTTGTATTCAGTGTTTAATTATTTTACTATTGTTTCTTTTTAGATTATGTATCTGAAATACAGTTTTCCTCATCTTCAGTAACACTGTGCTATGATAGAAATAGATTGTTCTTTGAATTAATGAGCTGATTAGAGATTCCCTGTTATGCTTTTGTATAGTGTATTAAAAAAATTCTAGCTTTCTCCTTTGAGTGCTCAGAAGTATTTAATTGCATTTATTTTCTTCTCCTTTCTTACTGCCTTTGAACTGGTAACTCTGGATAATCTACTCTGAGTTCCATCAGTGCATCAAACAGGTAGCAGTTTGGAGAATTTCAAAGAGACTTTACTGTGGAAATACTGTGTATCAAGAGCATATGAAACACTGTTTATTCTTTGGTTAATTTTAATGTTGGCCCTACAAAGAGCTTAAGGGAAAAGTTTGTCCCTTTCAGAAAATTATTGTCCTAAAACATGGTTCCTGTATGGGTTTTGTACGTATTTATTGATAAAATAAATACAAAAAAAAAAAAAAAAAAAAAAAAAAAAAAAAAAAGGCAGACATCTTTAGAACATCTAGAAGGTCAAACCTACTTTAAACTGTAGTGACACTTTGTGTCTAAGCTAACTTTACGTATTCCCCATTGGTTAACCTGATTTAAAATGTTTTTGATGGAAGATTATTGAACTATATTTTTACTGTTTCCTGCTCTGTGCACTTGGATCACCAAGCAGCATTAGTGGTAGATTTCACTACAAACAAGCAATGAAATTTCTATTCTTTCTGTATAATGCTTTCTATGGACCATGAAATTATTCGCATGTATGAAATATTGAGAGGCATTAACTTTACTGAAGCACTATCAATGCTTCAAAAGAGAAGTGTATATAGAATACCCACACTGTACTACTGTGCAGGTCTTGTTGTGAATTTCCTTTTTTTAATCTATGGAAATCTTATTTTTAGGCTGCATTGTTTAAAATTATTTAAAATAATTTTTGGCACATGTTTAAATGTGCTTGTAATCCTAGTGTCTCACTTTGTCTTACATATTCTGCCTGATGAAAAATATTCCAAAAGTGTGCTTCCCTCCTCTAGGACAAGCAGTATAGGAGTTGGTGAATATGGGGAGTATGACAGTTGTGGCCTAATCTGTAATGTTGCAAAACATCTACCGTACACATTCAAGAGGAGATTCAAAACAAAGCATAAACTGAAAATGTGACCAAGTGAAAGGATGTGAAATACATATTTTAAGGATGAACTGGCTCTCATCCCTGAACTGGTGCTGGTGCTGCCTGTTCCTAGTGCAGCAAAGTAGCTCTGGGACCTCATGGGGTATTTCATGGCATATTTCGGGGGGACCTCATTGCAGCCTTCCAGTACCTGAAGGGAACATAAAAACAGGAGGGGAATCAACTTTTTAAAAGGGTAGATAGTGACAGGACAAGGGGGAATGGATTAAAGCTACAGGAAGGAAGGTTTAAATTAGATATTAGGGGGAAGTTTTTTACAGAGAGGGTGGTGAGGTGCTGGAACAGGCTGCCCAGAGAGGGGGGGGATGCCCCCTGCCTGGAGGTGTTTAACGGCCCGTTCGAGCCCTGGGCAACCTCGTGTAGGTCCAGGCCTGGAGGTTGGTGTCCCTGCCTGTGGCAGGGGGGGTGGAACTCTATGATCCTTGGGGTCCCTTCCAACCCAGACCTTTCTATGAATCTATGGCAGAGACTGGGGTGGTATTGCCTGGCCAGAACTGCTATTGCTGCAGTTGTGTGGAGCAAGGGAAGGAAGAGGGGATACTTGGGGAACATGTACTGGAAGGAAGGAAAGATGGAATGAGAGGTATAGGGCACACCTCTCTAAAACCTAATTCAGTCAATTTTCTGTTGACATGTGTCGAAATCTGTTATTTCAGCCAAAGTGTCTTCCCTCTATTCCTGCTTCAAGTTTGCGTATAAAGAATTGTCAAACGTAATGATTTCTTGGTTATGAATTTGATAGTGAACAGTGAGGCATGGAGAAAGTACCGGCTAACTCATTCTTTGGAGCAGGTATGCTGCGTTTCATCAGTGCTCTGTGAAAGCCATTGTTTGAGGAGAAAAATCTCATATGGTCTTTTAAAGTTTCCAGTTTAGTCATGGCAGTTTGCAATCTAACTTTATCACCCCATGCTTACCATAGGCTTCTGATTTTAAAGACAGGAAGGAAAATTGCTGTCTGGTCAAGATATAAGATGGTTTCTGCTACTGATGATGACACTATACTTCACTTCCAATGATGTTACTCTCCCTTTTGCTTTTGTTGCGTTCTCTTCCTGGGTCTTCCTATGTAATTATTCCTGTAGAGTGTGCTTTCCTCACTGCCTGCTGGTTCGATGTGACACTGAAGGGCCCCTCATCCATGCTGAGATCTTTTATGTTTATGCTATATTAATTTTCTGCTTTTGCCTGTTCTACAACCATCTGTGAGTGGTTTACAATCTATTTCTATGTTCCAAAAACGGTTCCTTTTCAATTTTGAACAGGAAGAATTAAAGTCTTTTTGTTTTTCTTCTAAAACTCTCTTCATGTGTGTATAGTAGTCAATTCTTGCTCTGACTAGAGTGGAACACTTGTACCCTATTTTTGCTACTAATTTTCTTTGCTCTCTCTGATCTTAATTCCACAGACACTGTAATAACTTGTCATTTAGTTTGGTAACTTTTTGATATTCTTATTAAGTGATATCTCAAGATACTTATCTTCAACATATATTGAAGCCTCAGAATATTTTTGCATAGCACTTCAAAGATGTAAGTCTATTGATATGTTTGAAATCTTGTCCAAAATCTCTTATGCATCAAATGCTACCGTAACTTTCTTCTGTGTTGACAGGTGCAATATTGCTACTCACATCTGTTCAAAAGGCTGCTACAAAGATGGTTTAGTTCATCTTATTGAGTATGTCAGCTGCTTTTGTATTCTGTTGGTCCTTGCCCATGTATGTTAAAACACGCAAGGTCTAATGACAAAAATTTTAAAAATTTCACTTAGTAAGTCTTTATTGAAAAGTTGTCAAGTATCTAACCATTAAAATATCCCTCCACAACCCAAACCACTTTTCCAAATAAGTCTTTTTGGGTTTTGAAAGGGTAAGGTCAGAGCGATTGTCTCATGTTGGTGATAAGTCCTGAGGACTGTTCATGAGACCATGAGTATATCCTACTTAACTTTGGTAAAGGAGCTGCTGATTTTTATGCTTCTAGTAAATGAATTTCTAAATAATTGGAGGACTGAAAGTCACTAAGTTTTGGGTAACATAATCCAAATAAAAAATAAATATACAGTCTAAGTTATTCTAACTTGTCTTTTAATAAAAAGTAGTTTCTTTGTGTATCTGTATATTCTATTACAATGTCAGGAGTACAGCTGTTTCAGAGTAAAAAAAAAAAATAAAATTATGCTTTTGGTAAATAAGCTTACTTTTTCATATTCTACATGTAATGGTTGGGAAGAACTCTTTATAAATTGGTCTTGTAGATATCTTTTTCCTTCAGACTTTCCATAAAATTCTCATGTTCTGCATGATTTCTCCAGAGTGTAATGGGATTCTGGTCTGTTAACTCAAGTGCTAAGGCAACTTATATGTATCTGTTATATGCATCCTTTGGAAAACCCTTTACAATAAGACAGTTAAATAACAGGCAAGGTACCATAGAAAAATAAGCATGTTTAGGTTCCAAGAACAGCCATCTTATTTAGGGTTACACAGAGTGGAAACAATATGTGATACATTATTTCTTTTCTGTTTTCAGTTGGATAGATTTGCCAGTATAAGAATTCCCGGAAGTAAAAAAGAAAGACCTCCTCTGCCGCATATGAAGCAGTCACATTCTACAGATTGGTCATCCACACCTATGGATGCAGAGGATTTTGCTCCAAAACCCCTGTCAGAAAGAGAAATCATAGCGCTGTTTGAAAAAATGATGGTAAGAATCTTATGCTAATTTCTTTAGAATGACGACATGGGTTACTGACAGATGGAAGCTTTCTTTTGTGCATGTGTTTGGATCTCTACCTGAATTTATTAATAGTGTTGTTGTGAGTTGTAATTACATGGGTTTTTTTAGGGTGTTTCTCAGGGGATGAAGCCTTTAAATTATTTTGACAAGATTTTGCTCCAAATATATTTAAAATGGAAACGTAACAGTTTCTGATTATTAAAAGTGAGATTATCAACAGATTTTGAGGAGAAACAGGAAATAGGGAATCCTGCTTGTTTTGAAGATGAGCTGAAACTTTTACAAAGGAATTTCATGCCTTTGAATGTCACAGCAGGGTTTTGTTCTGAAATTACATTTCATGTCACTCTTGAACAAAAATGACTTAAGGTTCTTGCCTCCAAAGCAGCATTTGTCTGCACATGCAGTCTCAAACTTGCTTGCTTCCTTAACTGTCATCATTACTCTGCTACAAAAGGGCAGTGAGTTGCTGGAAAGATCGTGTGAGGTTTTTTGTCGTGATGATGATGTTTTGAGGAATAGAATACTAAACATGGAATGGCCATGAGAGAAGAGAGTGACTGCAATATGAAGAGCACAAGAGGACATTAACAAGGAGAGTTATTGATTGTTATTTCTTTCTCTTCCTCGCAGCAAATAACATGTAACTCTAGAAACACATACAGGCTAGCAGGGACTGGGATGTGGAGGAAATCAAATATTCTATGAAAGAAGCATCTTTATAGAATGTGCAGCTCCCAGTGATCAATACTGCTGGTTTAGTTTTGAAGATGCTTTTGTAGAACTGTTGAGATCTCTGAGAGAGAGAATTTAGTATTCTCATGGTTAAGCTGATGAAGGGGAGGACTAATTTACTGTGTTATCCACTTTTGTATTTGTACTTGTTGTTCTCATGTGATCCATTTTTCTTGGTATACCTTGGTGTCTAGGATGTTTTACTTCTGTTAAGAAATTTCACTAGCAATAGTACTTACTCAAATGCTAGGAAATGGGAGAGTTATAAAAAGCTTAAAGGTATACCTCCCAGCACAGCTCCCCTGCTGCATAAGTGTAGGTTGTATTTCTCCACCATCCCACAGAGATGCTGGTATAGGATAGTGTATGATGTTGAGACTATGCCATAAAAAGTAGTAACTTTCAATAAATCTAGGTAAACAGAAGTACTTATATCTATGGATTCTGAAGCAATTCATTCAAATTTTGTAACTACTTTGCAAAAATATGTTAAAGTAATGATGACATCCTGGATAATTTAAATGTTTTCCTAGTTTTCTTGAATAACAAAGCACTTAAACTGTCTCAGCTAAAACAACACAGTAGTTTATCAATAACGTGATACAGAAAGGATTCTTCAGATTATCTACACTTGAATGGACTGGAATAAAGCTAGTTTAGTCACAGTAGATTATGTAGCTAATTATATATTGTAGCCTCTAGTTTGCTTTTCTGATCAAATTAGATGATTTGGAGGAGGTGGAGTGGTGAACAATTTAAATGTTGTAGCCAGGCTTTTAGGGCTAATTTTTCCCAAAATAAAAATAGTCAATTGTTTAGTACTGAAGGGAGCAGCTTCTAAATTTTGAAGTTTCACTGAATGCGTTATCTTATACTTTGGGTTTTCCTGGATGCATACTGCTTCCTTCTCCCAGTCTTTTATGCAGGGGCATCCTGTGTGGTTTTAATGGCAAAAGTTACGAAAGAGCTCATAAAACCAGGTAGTTACAGCTAATAATTAACTGTCATTTGGCTCTTAATTTCTGTAGAAAATATCCGTGTGAAATGACTTATTCTTATTTTCCAAAGAGGTATTGCTCACCTGTAGAATAATGTTAAATGATTTAAGAGGAAATAAAAGAATGGATCTGAAGTATTTTATAAACTCAGCCACATCTGACATGCCCATTCTCCTGGTGAATAGTTCTGTATAAATCAATTGCTTTAATGATGTTTCATTTGTTAAAAACAACAGCAAAGAAATTACTTTTTACTGCAGGCACAGACAGAATGTTTCCTATAAAGAAACCCACCATTACATCTTGGATTATGGAATATCGTTTGTACTGCAACTAGATCAGGTTGCCCAGAGCCACATCCAACCTGGCCTTGAATGTATCCAGGGATGGGGCTTCTACCACTTCTCTGGGCATCTGTTCAAGTGCCTTGTCACCCTCATTGTGAAAAATTTCTTCCTTATATCTAGTCTGAATCTCCCCTCTTTAAGTTTAAAACCATTACCCCTTGTCCTATTGCAACAGACCTGCCAAAAAGTTTGTCCCCATCTTTCTTATAGGCCCCCTTTAAATAATAAAAGGCTGTTTCTTAGTACCTTTTTTTTTTTTTTTTCTTTTTTGTCTTGTTTCCCCTTTCCACTTAGGTGGGATATAAATACATTTCAGTGTTATGAAAAAACCCTTGTGGCATATTGCAGGCAAAGTACTGAAGATGTGATAACTCTCAGAAAACATCAAGAAAGACTTAGTCATATATTTTTGTGAAACTTAATGGAATACTTTGGTTCCAGAATTCTTACATTTCTGTTTAGGTTTTAAAAATACAATTTAAATATTAAGTAAAATACAGCTACCCTTATTAAAAATACATGTAAAGTATATTTTCATTTGAAGACAGTATTGTTCTACAGTTGTATCCCCGTGGAAAGGAATCCCTAGGCACAGCATTCCAAAGACATTTAATGGAACTTGCAGAAAAAAACCAAATTTATCTGATAATGTCAAGCTGGACTTGATTTCAGTAATTTATGGTATGGGTTGTCATGTGCATACCTCAATGGATGTGTTGCCTGGTAAAAAGAATAGTCAGAAATATGTTGTGCATTTAATAGAAGGTAATTTAATTAAACCAAAATATTACATAAAATGAGAAATACCTTTAACAAGATAGCAAGTGAAAAGCTACAGGGAATATTAACACTGATGTTTTTTGCAATCTGACTTTTTTTCAGTTCCCCCTCTCCCCTATTTTTAAGTGAAGGAAATGGCTTAGATAAGGCATAATTTTTTTTCCTGTTTCTCTCCTCCATCACACTGGGGGGGTGTCAGTGAGTGGCTGTGTGGCGCTTGGTTGCGGTTAAGCCACAACACAGGTACCTTTAAGTATCTTTCACTTTTTTTTTTTCCAAATACTGTGTACAAACACACATTCCAAATAGCCTCTTTGCACACAATATATGTTCCTGACAGTGTTTTTAATGTATATGTATTTAAGTCTGGTTTGGTGTTTATAATTTGTTGTTGTGGGGTTTTTTTGGTGTTTGTTTTTTTTTTTTTCTTTTCTGTGTGTATTTTTTTTTGGGGGGGGTCTTTTTTTTTTTTTTTTTTTTTTTAATATAGATATGTGAGTCCGTGCAGCATTTTTGTATGACACCACGTTTTCCCATCTAAGTAAATCATAGTAGTTTCTTGTTTTGCTTTCATCCAAGAAAAACTAGAAAATGCAGCATACCTTTTCAAGGCAGCATCCCTGACATTTGATTTAATAAGAGGCAACTTAGAAAATATTCAGGAACATACATACCCTTATGCACAGCTAGAATTTTGGTTGGGCATAAGCAAATATTTTCTCTATGAATTTTTTAATCAAAGGAATGCAGTATTTTGAAGAACAGAACTATGAGAAAAGATTGGAATACGTGTGGCCTCCTTTTTTCCAGCTTGCTTAGACAAAGGTGTTTTGCATTTACTTTCAGATGTAGGACGTAACACCAATATGTAAGCTAGCTGCCAGGGGAAGCAAAAGACTGTATTATTGTTGCTTGAATGAAAGAACTTTTTACAACATGAACCCTGTACTTACTTGATACTAAAAGTATCAAGTAATAATATATTGTGTATATATAGTATCAAATATACAAATTTTATACTATGCACTATATAGTATAAAGTAAATAATGGAAATAATTTAATAAATAATAAGTAATAATTTAAATGCATACTAGACTGATGTGAGGAATTTTTTCTAGTCCTTAAGGAAAGGAAATGGTAACATTTGTGTGTGTGTGTGTAAATCCAGAATCTGCACAAAATTGCCCTAACTGTACTTTTAAGAAGTTCAGCTTAAGAGGTCAAGCATTTTCTGCAATGTCTTCTCACAGCTTGGATTTATACAAAGCTCTAAATATTTCTAGGAACTGTGTCTGGTTCTATCCTGCTCAATATGAAAACTAGTGAAAGACCAGGAAACTTGAGTTTCAATGTAGTATAAAATTTTGGTTATGAGTTTGTTTGCCGTTTGATTTCTGACTGGGTGAAATAGCTTTGATACCAAAATGGTTACCCGTACGAATGGATTTTTGTAGCATTGCTCCTGCTAAAGCTGGTGGAGATTCACCTCGTGAGTCTCAGCTGAAAATAACTGCAGTAATTCTTGCTAAGCTTGGGTGACCATAGTAATGCTGTATGTGCTTGTAATGTGTGTGTGTGCCTAAATTGTTTTTTAAAGCCTCCTCCCCACCCTCCTTCTTGCCTCCAGCTTGATAGGAACTGTCATTTCTCAGAGATGTGGAACTGATTACAATGATCAGAGCATTTCTTGGCTGGAACAGGAGAAGTCCCTGTGTCAGAAATGTCAATGAATAGCTGCTGCGTGGCTTTGAATAGGGTTCTGCTTCTGCTCTTTTTGACCTCTGGGTTTATGTTGGAATGAATGAATTGTGACAGGAGTTATCAAAACTCCTGAGGTGTTGCTTTAATGATCAAGTCGTCCGGAGTTTGGGCCTCACCTATTACAAAGGTGAATATTATTTTGTGAACTATTCTCAGGGCAAAGCAGATTCCGCTGCCTAGGATTAAGTATTTGGGAACTGAGGAACAGAATTATAGAACAAATGGATATATCATTAAAAAGATCTTTCTAAGAGACCAGTTTGAGTACATATTTATAAGTCTTTTAGTAAGCATTAAATAATGCTTTTCTGTAGTTTAATGCATGTGTGTGTGAAACCATAAGTGATTTATAAGAACAAATTATGCTAGTAATGGTTGTGATACACTTGTTTATCCCGGCATAGTTAACTTTTTAGTCTGAGTTGCTAGGGAAGATGGGTAAATATTTTAATGGTTTTGAGTAACGTGTAACTTATGGAAAGATGTTTGTATAACAGCTTCCAGTTCCTCAAGTTCATATTTTTGTATCTTTGGCTTTTTAAATCAGTCTCATAGTTAAATAAATTGTGTTGCTGGATGACATATAAAACTTTTATTTTTTTCTTTTTTCCCTCTCATTCTAGGAAGATATGAATTTAAATGAAGACAAGAAGATGCCATTGAGAGAAAAGGATTTTAATACCAAAAAAGAAATGGTGATGCAATATATTAGCACTGCTTCGAAGTCTGTGAGTAAATTTCTCTGAAGTTAGAAGATAGGACAAGGGGTAATGGTTTTAAGCTGAAACAGGGTAGGTTTAGATTAGATGTAAGGACGAAATTCTTTACAATGAGGGTGGTGAAGCACTGGAACGGGTTGCCCAGAGAGGTGGTGGAGGCCCCATCCCTGGAGACATTCAAGACCAGGTTGGACGGGGCTCTGAGCAACCTGATCTGGGTAGTGGTGTCCCTGCTCACTGCAGGGGGGTTGGACTAGATGACCGCTAGTGGTCCCTTCCAACCGAAAACATTCTATGATTCTAAGTATTCCAAAAATTACTTTACCTTATTTCCTATTGGAAAGAAAAAGTGATGCATGCGTGTTACTAACTTCTGTATCTCATGGACGCAAACATTTTTGAAGGGCACTATCTCATTATTTTACAGTCTGCAATGAAAGATATTCACTTGTACTTGTGTCTTCTGTACACAGAACAGCATTTCTTTTTGGTAAAGGTATGGCTACTAGTGGAGATGGAAAGATTCTGCAGAAAACTTGCTGGAAAACTTTGATGTGAACCTTTTTTTTCTTTTCTAGCACTGTTCAAAAAGGATTCCTGAATGGAGTAGCTTGATAACAGAACAGTTGTGCATGAGCCCAATTAGTGTCTGCTTTTTACTTATTGTGATAGTTACTGGTTGTTTTAGAGAAGCAGAAGGAGTTGCGTACTGGGCAGTTTAAGGATTAAGTTTACATAAGAAAAACTACATAGTCTCTGCAAAGTGGGAGCTCACTCTAGTGCTAAATGCCACAGTGCTAATATTGTCCTTAGACCTTTTGATTGTTTTAGAGTTCATACATTTGATTCTTTGACTCTCACTGCTCCATTCATGTGGAGATATCAGTAAAAATTGCCCAGCTCTTTACTGCCTGGCACTTAATACTTGCAAAGAATTGAAATGGATAGCAGAATAGATTTCATTGATCCTTCTTTCTGAGTGCCATTTGCAATAAACATATATTTTTTTTCCTTTGGTTGTCATCACACTTGTTTTTTTGGCAGTGGAGCGTCTTGCGTTGTGCTCAAAGCAGCCATACAAGGTACTCCATTGAAGAGGACAAGTCTGTTTCCTCCCCCAGGGTAGTGATTTGTTCTCTCACACTGTTTCTTGCATGTTTTCATAAAGCCCCAACAGCACTTTTTCCTTTCCATTCCCCGCTTCCTCCACTGCCTTTCTGCTGTGGGATATCACTGAAGATTAATTCAAGGGGAGAAACTCTTTTCTTTACTGTACTCTATTTCTACTGCTGTGTTCTTACTGGAAATGGCATTAACTCATAGTATAACTGGTAGGAGCTGTTTCTGTGATGTGTAGATTGAGCTGTTTGATACAGTACTGCTTCAGCTTAGTGCTGGAGAACCTGTAATAGGAAACTCCTCTCACCCTTGCAGACTCTTTGTTTCTGGCATGTTCTTTCATGCTTCAAGTGCATTGGACTGTCCGAGTGCCCCCTTAGTCTAGAGAGAATGGTGCACTGCATGCCTAGGGTACTTGGCTAAATTTTCGGTGTACCTCGACTTGATGAAAGAGTGCCATGAGTTTTATGAAGACCTGAAGTGCCATATAGTTACTGAAGATTATGTACAGCTGATCCCATCTCAGGTCTCTCTTTCTACGGGTGATACTGCAGTAATGTGTTTTCATAATTGATACTTCTCAAACTTTAAAGAGACAGGTACTAAGCTGTATTGTGTTGGGGCAAATATTCTCATTGCAACTGCTATATGCAGAGTACTAACCAGGTTTCATTTAAAGCAATTATCATTATAAAAACTACTAAAATGAAGATCAGAGGCTGTGCCTCTAATGAATCACTGAAAATGAAGCAGCCTCTGGTGATCAAAGTGGACTCCACTATAGTCAAAAGTTCATCACAGACCTCAGTATCACAGTTTCTGTTTCTTAGAAATGTGCAACTCCTTTCCAGTATTCACAAAGCACATCTTTGTTACTGATTCATCTAGAAATTATGCTGGGTTTGGTGGGGCTGTGCTCAGGTGCTTATTTATTTATAGAATATTGTGATCTACCTCTGTGTATGCATGAGATGTTCAGAATGAATCCATCACTTGACTGAAAGTTACTTAAAAGTAACCAGAGTTCTGCTGACATGCATTGTCCAGTCCTCATTCATTTCACTCCACTTTGCTTAGAGACTTCTTAAACAGTTAGCTGAAAGCATGCTTCTGTATATATGTCTGTATATGTTTATCTCTAACTATGCTGTTGACATCACTCTTTATAGTGTGTTCAGAGGCTACCTGTAGAAGAATTGCTAAGAATAAACAGTCTTGAGGTTTGGGATACTAGCAGTACTTACTGAAAATTTGGATGACAGCAAAAATTGTAAGCTTGGAAGAATTCTGCTCAAGTACTTCAGAGTATTCTGCTAGTACTTTCTTGTTTTCTCGTAATGTATCGTGTTTAGATGAAGCCTTATTTTTTTCCTTAAAAACATTATTTTAGAGATGTATATCACATACTGTTTAAACCATTGTGGCTTGGGATTCTTGAATTAAATTTCTGTCTGCTGTGGTGTCGTGTCTTATTTATCAGGAAACAGCTGGAGAAGGGAACAGCAGTTGTGTTTAAAGGCTATTATGCGAGTGTGAATTCTCATCTACCAAAAGCAGTGTGGTTCTGTTTGCTGTTAGATTGTTATGTCCAATGCATTTTCTGTGTTTTTGTAGTTGATTATTTGAGGTTAGAAACAGTGTCACATTTTTCAGTGCTATATAAATACATACAAAGATGTTCCAGCCAGAAGAGTTATAAAAATCAGTTTCTGTGTTATGGAGTTAATACTCAAATGGCAGTAAAAGCAGAATTGCTATAATGTTACTCTACCCTAACTTTTGCTGTTCTGTATGTTGAACACACACAAACGTTTTTTTAAAGTGAGTTTTCTTCACAAGATTTCATTTTTTGTTGTGCAGCTTTCTCCCTTGTAATGTTATAACTGAATTAATTAATGCTGACTTCATACTGCATCTGCTCACAGACCAGTTGTTCTTCAGTTGAGCAATTAAATTTCTAGAGGCACTGATGCCTCAAGATATTTCCTGTTTCTCAGTGAAGTTGAGCATTTTGAACTTAAGCAGCTTTTCCTATGCAGAAATATAGCTAATATAATCAGTTTCACAATTGGTATCAAATGCAGCTTTCATTTTATTTAAGCACTGGCAGATGTATCATATTCTTATTATCTTGCAGAGCCTTGGCGTAACTATGAATAAGCGGCATTTGGTACTTGTGGGTATGTTGTACAGACATTCACAGTTTATTGGTATCTTTGGCATAGGGTAATGTTCAGGTGGGGAACTGAGTCTGAAACGGGATGGCTGGTTACTGTCTGGATGCTGATGTGAGTATTGCTTGTGGTGCTGTCTTCAGATGAAATGTCAGTCTAGTGAATCCTTATGGTCTGACTGGTCTCTTGTCCCATGTGACTTTTCCACTGCACACATTGCTATTGATTATATTAGATTACTTCCAAAATATCTTCTAAATGTACTAACTCTATGTCCTGTCCACATGACTGTCCTATAAGGCTGTTTCTGCATCAAAAGAAAGCAATTTAACTGACTTTTTATAAGTATCTTTGTTATATCTGGCTTGGTCAATTTTACAGCAGGAACTGCCGGGGGAAGTCACTGGAAATGACAGATTCTCCACCCAGGATATTAATCCATATGCTTAGGCATACGAGTAGTGATTATCAATTAGTCTATGCACAGCAGGAGCTGCCAGGAGAATTTCTGGGACTTTTTGAAATTTCCAACTGGAGAGTTCCATTATCTCATCTATGCAGAGACTGGCTAGGAAGATCCAAGATTGCATGGTGAACTTTATATGCTGCATATGCATACAGGCATGGCCCTGATCCCCTGTTACACCACAGTTGTAACAATTTCCTCCTTATATTACAGCTGTAACTCAAATTCCCCTGATTGTGCCTCAGGGGTATATATTGTCTAGTCTTAAAATTGTCGGGTATTATTGAAACAGGATGGATGTGCTCAGTATACAAGCTGTTGAATAACCAGACAGTTGTTGCCAATTCCCCTCAGTCATTTGTAGTGTTTTGGGCAACTCATGGTGTAGTAGCTTTTACCTTTCATGTTTTATCAGGTCTGATATTTAGTTCTTAATATTACGAATGCTTTTTTGGTTTGTTTAGGATCATCTACATTTGGCTTGGAGTTTCTCTCCAGTTGTTTTTTTCATTCCTGTTTAGATGTAGCTGTCTCAAAGATGTAAGGGAGCTGAGCTTTTTTGCCTTATGGAAGTGCAAGCAATTATACCATCTTGGTGAAGAGCATAAATTGTTTATGGCATAAGTTTGCTAACTAGATGTTTTTTGAGGAGGTGATTTTCTGTTCCTGGCGTTACCAATGCATACTGTTAACTCTTGGACCCGGAGAGTATCTGAAGAGAGTAAATTCCCTTGGTATAAGGCCTTTCTGACTTGAGTATTACATGGCTATGAACTAAACACAGAACATGAAAGAGAACTGAAAACACTGAGTTTCTTTTTGTCTGTGGGAACATTTATTGTTAGGGATTTTTTTTTTTTTTCTCTAGGTTTCCTAGATATCTAATTCTAAGGCTCCCCTCAACCCTCATCCCTTCCTGGCTATCTCATCTACTTTTGTATGGAACATAATCATTGGAAGCAGATAGGGATCCCCATCAGTTCAGAGTCATAATTGGAATGACATTCTATGCACTACATGTGGTTTACCAAAATACAGCATGAGATGCTATATTTTCAGGGTAATTCTTGGCAATAGTCTGCTTTTTGGCATCTGGAACACCTGTTTCTCAAGTCCAAGGAAATACAGTTGGAGCAGAGAGGTAGTGTAGTCCCCAGTAGCCCCCCGATATTTCCTTATCACAGAGTCATAGAATAGAATAATTGAGACTGGAAGAGACCCCTGGAGATTGTCTTATCCACCCCCTTATCTAGTCTATATTTAATCTTAGAGGAGACTGTGCAGTCTGTCTGGACAACCTGTTCCAGTGCTTGAGCAGCCTCATTGTTAAAAATAATCAAGGGGGAAAGGGGAAAGTTTGTGTTTATGTCTTATATTTAACCTATTTCTGGTATTTCAATTTGTGCCTCTTGTCCTTTCACTGATAGGGTTCCCTGACCCTTCTCTTCTTGGGACTAAACAATCCCAGTTCTATCAGCCTCTCCTTGTACAACAGATGCTCCTTTTAATTGTGTCCACAGCCCTTTCTGGACTCATTCCAATATGTCCATGTCTCTGTCATGCTGCAGAGCCCAGAACTGGACATAATACTTCAGATGTGTCTCACCACTGCTGAGCTGAGGGGAAGGATCATCTCCCTTGACCAGGTGGTGATGCACTTTCCCTATGGTCAATTTGTCATCCACCAGGACCCTCTTTTTTTTTTTTTTTTTCCTACAAACCTACTTTCCAGCTGGTTGGTCCCAACACATGTTGGTGCATGGGATTATTCCTCCTCCAGGTTCAGGATTTAGTGTTTCTTCTTATGGAACCCTCTGAAATTCCTCTACCCATTTTTCCTGTCTAAGGTCCCTCTGAATGGCAGCACAGGAATCTGGTATGCCAACCACTCTTCCTTGTTTTTTAACTTCACCTCTCTGCTAGAAACTATTTTACCTTCTTCTTCAGGAGGAGAAAAGTGTATTTTTCAACACTTCTTGAGGATTGACCAAAGTGAGAAAACATCATCTATATGAAGCTCTGTATAATAACAGAATGAGACTGCCTCACCATTTACAGGGGATAGTGTTTAAGGGAAAAACTTTTTACAACATTATCTGCAAGAACTCAAGTTACTGCAATAACATCCTGAGTACTTTTCTGGTGTGCCGGTTCTTCCCTTTGTATTCTCATATGGCTGCAGTCACCCTTCTGGACACGTGTCCTGTGATCTCTTCAGAGCACCTCAGAACTGTGGGGGTTTTTTTTGGTGGTGTTTTTTTTTTTTTTTTTTTTTTTTTTTTTTTTTTTTTTTCCCTTCTGTTGAGTATTGTAAATTAAGATGTTTGCAATATATAAACAGAATCCTTTCATTACAAAAATTGTATTTCACCAAGTGTGCATGATACATTCCTACATTTGATGCTTGCTGCTTTTGATTACTGTTTATAAATTTTGTTCATAAATTGTCAAAAATTTAGTCAGCATTTAGCATATATAGTAGGTGGACAACAGACAGTTACAAGTTTAATTGTATCTTTTTTTTCTCGTTTTTTCAAGAAACAGAAATGAAAGTTAGCCATTAATAACCTATTCAAGTTCTGTATATGCCAAATAAAAAATGAATGTATTTTCTGTGTTTCAGGGAAGTCTCAAGAACAGTCGGAAGATTTCACCCCAAGAGTTTATTCAGGAATTAAAGTCTGGGTCAACAGATGAAAGACTAGTCACTTGCTTAGAATCTCTCCGTGTGTCCTTGACTAGTAATCCTGTCAGGTAACATCATTAACACATATTGCAAAGATTAATCATGTTCTTATTTCTTAATGGATTAAAATTAATGGATCTGTAGATGTGAATGTTTCAAGGTTTTCTAGTTAATTAATGTGTAGGCATTAATGAATTATTGTACATAATCAATGCAAAAAAGTATCTTCTGTAGATCTATTTTTAGTAGATTTCACAGATCTGTACAAGGTAATGCTGAGAGAATGTAAAACTAGTGCAGAGTGGTTCACTTTGTTTTCTAGTACTAAATAGTTAAAAGGCTTTTTTAAATTTTTATTTCTGAAATAATCTCTTAACTTTTTAACTTACTTTTAACTTACTTTGTCAATGTGATCAATAATGGGAGATAGGCACCTTGGTGTAAGTTTGTTAGGCAGAAAACATATATATTTTTAGTTGTGTGCTCCTTGTTTTGTCCCGTGTCCTTCAGACTTTCTTCCTTGCTGCCTTTTAGTAATTTTTGCTGTATCTGTGGGGAACAGAGAACAACACTAGTTTACTTGTGCGTGTTTTTTTTTTTTTTTTTTTTCCAAACAGATTGACTCTTCAGTAATCATAATTCTAACACTTATCAATCCTTGATTCATGCAGCTTGCTTTGTGGATGCTGGCTTTATTTTATTAAATTACTTTTTTTTTTTTTTTAAACTTATTGGTACAAATAGCTCTAGATTGCAACATGGGCTTTAACTTTGTTCAGTTGAATATAAACTGTGGTAGGTAGAAAATTTGACTGTTGAATCTAAGTCCAAACTTGACCATAATTTATTAAAATTTAACTTCAGTATGAAATATTAAACACAATGTAAGTGGCAACATAAAAGAACTATAACGCTTGGAGTGAAACTCATTATTAAGTTAATGAATATATGGCCTGTTTGATATCTTTATCAATGACCTGGATGAGGGGATTGAGTGCACCTTCAGTAAGTTTGCAGATGACACCAGGTTGGGTGGGAGTGTTGATTTGCTTGAGGGTAGGAAGGCTCTGCAAAGGGATCGGGACAGGCTGGATCGATGGGCTGAGGCTGATTGTATGAGCTTCAACAAGGTCAAGTGCTGGATCCTGCACTTGGATCACAACAACCCCATGTAATGTTACAGGTTTAGGGAAGAGTGGCTGGTTGGACACGAGCCAGCAGTGTGCCCAGGTGGCCAAGAAGGCCAACAGCACCCTGGCTTGTATCAGAAATAGTGTGGCCAGCAGGACCAGGGAAGTGATTGTCCTCCTGTACTTGGCAGTGGTGAGGCTGCACCTCGAGTTCTGTGTTCAGTTTTGGGCCTGTCACTACAAGGACTTTGAGGTGCTTGAACCTGTCCAAAGAAGGGCAACAAAGCTGGTGAAGCGTCTGGAGAACAAGTCTTTTGAGAAGCAACTGATAGTTTAGCCTGGAGAAAAGGAGGCTGAGGGGAGACCTTATCACTCTCTACAACTACCTGAAAGGAGGCTGTAGTGAGGTGAGTGATGGTCTTTTCTCCCAAGGAACTGGAAACAGGACGAGAGGGAATGGCCTCAAGTTGCACCAGGAGAGGTTTAGATTAGATATTGAGAAGAATTTCTTTACTGAAAGAGTGGTCAAGCACTGGAACAGGCTGCCCAGCGAAGTGGTGATATCACCATCCCTAGATGTGTTGAAAAAATGTATAGACATGGCACTTCGGGACATGGTCTAGTAGACAAGGTGGTGGTGTTGGGTTGATGGTTGGACTTGATGATCTTAGAGGTCCCTTCCAACCCTAATGATTCAATTTGATTCTATGAATAGGTCTGAATTAGAGAGGTTTGGATTGGAAGGAGAGTGACTGTGGCTTCCAAAAACACCAGAGAAGAGGTATTTAAGTAGTCAGCAGATTCATTGAAAAAACAAAAAACAAACAAAACAAAACAAACCCAACCAAACAAAAAAACCTGTACTACTTGTCCACAAATGCATTTTAGTCTACACATCAAAAGAAGGATCACAACCCAGTAGAACATAGAGGTTCTGAAACAGTCTTCTGGTGTATTGAGTGGTGCTGGAAAAGACTGTTAAGATAGACCTTACTAGACTTAGAGCATTTTAAAATAGCATTAGTAAAAAACTAAGTTCCTCCATAGGGCTTATATACAGAAATAGCAGAAATATAACAGCGGCACACTGTTCTTCATACTAAAAAATTGTGGAGTAAACATTTTTAAAACACATCCCCTTCTTTCTAATGAGTAACAACAGTTGATGTTCATCGGATGCAAATATTGATCACCTTGATTTTCCTATCAGCAGCCACATCTTTGAATAAGAACTTGCTTTGACACATAAATACTGAACTACAGTCCAGCTGCTGTAAATTCAAGACTATTTTTTAACTCCATCTTCAAATGGTATGGACAATGAGAAATAACTGATGAAACTTTGGGATTTTATTTTATACGTGTATAATACCTTTTAACAGGATGAGAATTAAATTTAGGTTGGATCTAGCCTGACAATCTTCACATTTGTGAGCTGTCATCTTTTTGACAATATGTAATTTAGGTTTTTTTGCTGTTTTTCCAATTACTATACTTTAATCAACTTATTAATCTTGTTGACATTTCAGTTTCTAATGCAAGAACTTGTTCTACAACAGTATTCAATTAGTCATTTTTGTAAAATGTATTTTTAGTTCAGAGAGAAAATCTGAATCAAATGATATAAAGTAGTTTGATCCTGGTACTTAGAAAAATGTATTGAAATCTATGGTTTACTGCAAAAAGTAGTATTTTCCATCAGTACAAAAGGAAAGCCTCAAAAATAAAATGTATCCACTGATCTTGGTCACTGTTCTTCAGGTAAATAAATAGGGTGTTTTTACTTCACAGTTCCCAACACATTTCATGAAAAGTGGTTCAGTGATCTAGCTGTGCATAGTATTACAGATAACTAGTTACCAACAACTATTTCTTCCCCTTTTGTATAATAGTTGCAACAGATTTAGCTCTTTGCATTAAGAGGACATTTTTAATACATTGAAAATAGGGGCACTGATAGCTTGGTATTTTCAGACTGAAAAAAAGCTGAGTGTTTGGGATAGCGTAAGTAATCTTTGTTCTTTTGTGGAAGCAGAGGAAAGGGCAGTAATAATTTTAGGCACTTGATCGTTCTCGGCTTCCTCAGCTGCTGGATGTATGACGAAGTGGCTGCGCACAATTCTGTCTAATACAAAATGTGCTAAGAAACATCTAGAGGGATCATCTATAGGTCAGATAAGGCCAGTTATACAATAAGTAATTGACAGTTATTTGCCTAATCTGCTTCAGTACAGAACACTCATCCAGGAAGGAGAAAATCTATTTTCATAAATATTTACTTTTAAGGGAAAAACATATAAAAGCATCTGATCTGGTTCTCTCTTCCTATAATTTTAAGTCCATTACTATTCTGTATCTAGCACATATGAAGAACTGTTTAATCTCATCCTATGATAGTGTTGGAAGTACTATGTATTTCAAAAGAGCTATTGTATCTCCCTTGTGTTCTTTCCACAGAATAGCTTATTATTTGTCACTAACAAGGTCCCACCATTATAGAGTATCTAAATATTCTGGTTACTATTCAAAAGTGGTGGTAAATAAATTTTACCCAATGTGTACAATGTTGTGTAAATAGGCAAAATAAAGAGAACAATGGAGAGACTATAATACAGAATTTTTACTAATTCCAATTAACGTCGTGATGTTGAACTTCTGATGTTGCAGAATGGATGCTTCCTTTTTACGTAAAAGACTGTTTTGTTAATACACGATAAGAGATTTCCTCAGCTTAAGCTGTTTTTAAGTAATAACTTAAAGACTGCACAGAAACTATTGCACTCACAACAGAATCCATGTTTTGATGGTGAAAAGTATTACAATGTCATCATGCTAACTATATCTGTTCTAAATAGAGATGGTTTTGTAATTGGTTAATAGGTAAAAATAATATGATAATTTAGAAGTGGACAAATTATGGAAGAGACACCCATTATGAAATAATTTTCTGTCTTGTGGGCCACATAAAATAATAAGAAATTGTACGTGGCCCGCAAAAGTAGCATGGAAAGTTGCCTAAAGGTGTCAGGAAATATTCCTGCCTTTTATGGAAAGAGAAAAGCATTCAAGTACTTGTGAATTATTTCCATAATTGAATATTATAACTTCACCCTTTACAAAAGAATTTTCCTCTGCAAATAGTTTTTACAGTTTCTCTACTTGTTTATGTATTTTTGTTGCCTCTGCAGCCAACTTCTCCTGCCTTCAGTGGGATTTTGTTAGGAGTTTGAAGTTTAAAATATCAGTGCCTTACACAGACAATGAAGTCTAAAGAGCAAAATATTCTTTCTGTTATGACTATGAATGACAGTGTTGTCCATGAACTTTAGGATTAGGTAAAAGATCATACATCGTAGTTTTGGCAAGAGCAACAGGTACTATCCATGTACTGCTGTCAGTCATGCAATTACTTGTTGTAATTGGAATCGAATCAGGAAGTTTTGAGCAGTAGTAAACAGGACTGTGAAACGGCTGTCTCATGTAGAAACAGCATGCTCATGTTTAACCTGACAAAAATATAGCTTTGTCAATAGCTGAAACTTTTAATTTTTTGGTTGTGTTCATTTGGAGATATTAATATGAATTAGTATCTCAGGCAGCTACTTTTGCAATTTCGTTAGGCTTTTCCACCCTTCTCTGCCATTTACAGTTAGATTCTGATCTTTCCAGGAGACCCTAGAACAGTATGTAGTAGAAATTGTTATTCTTTGCTTCCTTTGCAAGGGTTTTTAATTAAAGTTCTGTGCCAAAGAATGTATAGTTGTTAATTTAAAAATAAAAATTACTAACTTTAATGGCTACTGTAATTTTTTAATCTCTTTGAATTCAAGGTTATCTAATTGCATCAATGAGTGAATAGAATGCCATTGCTTTTGGGTTTTAAATGATCCGATTGTCAGTATAAATAAAAGAAGTGTAATTTTCATTCACTGTACTCTTTGAAATGTCAGGGTTTTTTAATGTCTTTTTTTTTTTTTTTTTTTTTTTTTCCTTTCTAGCTGGGTTGAAAACTTTGGCCGAGAAGGTCTGGGGTTGCTGTTGGATGTTTTGGAAAGACTGGTTGAGACAAAAAAGTAAGGATGTTTTAATATAAAATTGCCAGCTTTTCTTAATATGTAAACAGCATTTAGTTACACTAATTTTTTTATTTTTCAGCCAGGACAAAGTTGTGAAGAGAAGTCAGCATAAAGTTATACAGTGTTTGAGAGCCTTCATGAATAATAAGGTATGGGATTTTATTTAACCTGGAAATTGAAATTACTACAGTTCAGGTAGATAATATACATGATCAGTGGGTATAAGCTTGTGCAATTTGGAGAAGTGATGTGTTGGTCAGATGTGGTTTGAAGTTTTCTGCTGCCACTTCCTCTTTGTGGAAATATACTCAAAGAGTATTGTAAACTTTTGATACTGATGTATGCCCTTATTAAAGAATATGTGACCTATTTTGGACTTTTCTCTTTTTTTTTTTTTAATTAAATATTTGATGGACTTAAATGTCATTTGAAATATTTACTTGAGGGAACTGTCGCTGTCTTTGACTAGATATTCAATACAGTCATTTGGATTCTCTCCAACTCTCCTTACAACTGTTCTTCTGTTGTTTAGTATGGATTGGAAAGAATTTTGGGAGAAGAGAGGAGCCTTTTGTTGCTGATCAAAGCAATTGATCCCAAGCAAACTAACATGATGACGGATATAGTTAAACTCCTTTCGGCAATGTGCATTGTAGGAGAGGAAAACATGTAAGTACTGTATTTAGCCAGAAATAGTAAGGTAATTTTAGGATATCCAAAACTATAGTTATACTTGAACGAAATGCTAAAATTTCCAAGTTAGGTTTGAAAGTAATATCTGTACTATATTGTCAGTTTTCAGAATACCTTTGTCTGATTTTTATTATGGCCCTATCAGTAAGAGTTTTCTTCTTGAAATGTGGATATAACGGTTAGATGGAAGTAATTATGCAGCCATTCTTTTGCTTCAGATTTTTTAGCATTACTTTTAAGGTATCCTAACCATTGTAATTCAATAAGTTATTCTTTGGCTACAAGTAAGTCTCCAAAGGAAGCGAGTAATGCTTAAACCTCCTAAATTTGTAAGCAAGAAATTGGAGCAGGTGAAAACTTTGGAAACATGGCCCTTCAGACAACCAATGAACAGTAATGTTAAATATCTCATGAGTGAAATGCTTTGCTTTTTCTTGCAGCCTTGAAAAAATTTTGGAAGCTATAACAGCAGCAGCAGAGGAAAGGAATATTGATAGATTCTCTCCTATTGTAGAAGGTCTTCAGGATAACTCTGTTCAACTGCAAGTAAGCAAATTTTTTCACAAACCTCTTCAACAAGATAAAACTACTAATTTTTCTACATTGAACAAGTCATTACAATAAAAAGGAGGAGGGATACTGTTTCAAATAAGGGTCAAATTTTGGAATGTTGTTTATAATGTCATCTTTTAAAATGCATTGTGGGAAGAGTCAGTGTTGAGAAACACAAAGATGTTGCAGGTTAATTTGTTGATTTGTGTTCACCCAAATCTTACAGACTTTGGGAACTAAATTTCTTCCGCCTTTTAAAATAAAGCATGAATCATATACTCAGAAATAAAAAGATTATCTCTCTTCTGGCAATACTTCCTGAAACTTAAAGATTAATAATAGTAAAAAATCAAGTTTTTAGGCAACTGCTTTTTATAATTAAAGTTTTTTTGGAAATCTGTCCTTATGCCCACTTTTATGATTTCATAAAATTGCGCCGAGAGTGTCGGAGGAAATAATTTATTTTACCTTATTTTCAATTTGCTTCAGTTGGCTATAGAGTTTATCAGAGAAAAACACAAAGTATTGTAGTGCATTTGAATGATCATTACAAATCATTGTTCTAGGAGTGTAAGTATTAACTCATATTGATTTTCATGTAATTCAGTTCAACTGAACGCTGTTCACAACTGTCATTCTTTGTGAATATTACAAAAATGGTAAAAGAAGAATCTCAAGTTTGGAAGAAATTATTGTGTTACTCCACTGTCACTTTTGTCTTCAATAGTCTGTGTCTGACAGTAAAGATTGCTGTTTGTTTCATCTGTCTCACAGAAAACCTAACCATAAAAAGGTATTGGAAGGTGGAGAACTATTTGTAGTTGAATTATGGCAGTACCAATGAGATTCTCTTTTAAGAAAGGAGGGACAATTATTCATAGAATGGCTTTCATAGAATGGAAGGGACAGATAAAGATCATCTAGTTCCAACCCCCCTGCCACGGAGGGGAGTCTTTTGCTAGGTCAGGCTGCTCAAAGCCCTGTCCAGCTTGGCCTTGAACACTTCCAGGGATCGGGCATCCACAACTTCTTAGGATACAATTGGCTTTCTGAGCTGCAAGCACACATTGCTGGCTCACATCTAATTTTTCATCTATGAATATCCCCAAGTCTGTCTCTGAAGGGCTACTCTCAATCCATTCATCACTCAGCCTACACTGATACTGGTGATTGCCCTGACCCAGGTGCAAGACATTGTACTTGGCCTTGCTGAACTTCATGAAGTTCACATGGGTCCACTTCTCCAGCTTGTCAGGGTCCCTCTGGATGGCAACGCTTGATGCTTCCATCATCAGCTTCCTATAATGGGATTTCATGGCTCTTCATTTTAGAATAGAGCTTTTTACAGTTACAGTTGCTTATTTACCATTTTTATTTGTAGTCTTTGAATAAGTTGCTTTCTAACCCTTTTTAGTAGTCTAGATATTAATCTGTAGTGTAACTTGTTGAGTAAACAAACTTCTTTTTTTTACCCAGTATTGTGAATACTTTTTTTTTGTCTGAAGTTCATTCTAGAATACATATTCTAGGAGTGCTAAACTGAGGTAAAGGAAGTATCATGTAAAAGTTGAAGGAGGTAGAAAATTACTATCCAGCGTAAAGTCAGTTAAATTCAGTTATTTTGATTTGACAAAGAAATGGTTGCCTTATGTTTCTTTTGTTTGGTTGTTTTTTATTGTAGTGTGCATAGGTATCCCCCTGCTCTCTGTTCTGAGCAAGAGGTCTGATAGCAGTTTGTGTTTGGTTTGTTTGTTGTTGTTTGTTTGTTTGTTTTTTGTTTGTGTTTTGTATTTTTATATCTTGCTATCATGGCCATAGCAAGAATCAGTTACTGTGATAGGACAAATGCCGCTTTGAATTACTGCTCAGTTTTCTGGCATTAAGAATACATAGCCATGCTGTAATTTGCCGGGTGAGGTAGTAACTCAAAGAAGAACAATCCTTTAATTTATTTATTTTTTTAATATTGTAAATGTTTATGTTAGCATGGTTTTATTACACAGAATTAAAAATTTTTGAATGAAAACCAAATCAAAGAATTTATGGGTACTCTAGTTCCTTCCTTCAACCTTCAAGATTCCTAAATGCCTGTAATGCATATTGTTCTCCGCTACCAAGGATGACAGTCAACGTTGGTTAGGAACCTGAGTCAGTCAACTTCAGGGCCAAGTAGGCTCTTCCCCCAGCAAAAATTTTAATGGCTGGGAATGTAGGATATTTTGTATATTCTTATACTTCCTTTGTTGGTTGCTTTTTTTAAAAGTGTATCAGGTTGATACTGGTTTCATATAGAAGGTGTTAATTCTGACTTAGTGCAGAAAGATATGTCTTTTTTTCCCCCTTTTTCCAGATTTGTGTATTTTGCTAATGTATTGAAAATCATAGTAATTGCCTTTAGGGTCAAAAGGAGACCTTATGTTGTCAAGGCTGGAGTGGAGCTGGAAAGGGGCTGTAAGGACAACTGTAGAGTAATAAACTGTGGAGTAGTGGCTGGGGAGCTTTGTGTGAGGCTCAGCCTACAGTTAAGATTAGCAAAGAGAGGATGAAAAAGCTTTGAGCTCCAGTTGCAGTGGGACTGGAAAGGGACTGCAGAAGGGAAGCATGGACTGTTCTCACAGAGGTACACCAAAAGAACTCCACACAGATAATAAACTTTAATTCACAGCTGAAACCAAACCACCAAACTGATGAAACAGCGAAGTAACCAAACAACACTCCAAGAACATTTAACAAATTACGAGTTGGCCTTACCAGTCAGGGATGTTATCACTGCATGGCAAAACCACGAGAATGATGACCCAGGGCGTGCACGCGCTCCCTCACAAAGGGGAAAGCTCTCACTGGCGGGTACCCAGAAAAACAAGGTCGGTCACTCACCCAGAGGGGCGAGGGTTCGCTCAGGGGTATCCAGAAGAAACCACTCACCCAAAGGCAGCGAGGGCACTCAGACCCGGGGAAGATTCCTTAGGTGACGTCTCAGCCCAAGGGGAGAGTTTCTGATCGCAGACCCAATGGCCCAAGGAAAAACACTCAAAGGGGCTTCTGG
>JMFS01131285.1:0-17382 GCA_000699545.1 Podiceps cristatus | reverse complement strand
ATAACATTTTCTACTGGAAAAGATGGAGATAATTTCACATTAAGCCAATGTTCATGTGATGTGTAGGTTCATAAAGGAAACACAGAGCTTAAAATATTGTTTTATTTAATATTTCAGTGTTAGATGCAATTATTAGTAGTAGCCTTGCCTTCCGCTATTGTTTCTGAAATTTTCTTAACTTTCTGATAACAGATCTCTCTCTCTAACAAGGAAAAATAGTATAATTTTTTGTGTGACTTGACATACCTATAAGCATTTACCTACTTTTATTCTAATATTTGTGGATGCCATTGTATCTGTTTGTGCCACATTTGTTTACATTGAGCTATATAAATAACCTATTTCATATTTTTAGCAAAATACCGCTAACATGACACAGCTTCATATAAGTGAATATAAGGGGTTTGTAAGCCCAGCCTGTGTTAAGTTTTTTTTATTTGAATGATATTTAAAGCTATATATGTAAAATACATATGTAAAATTCTTGCATAATGAAGAATTTAATGAACTGGAAGCATGAGCATGGCAATGAATAAACATTATTTAAAACCTGAACTATATGTCAGTTCTATTGACATTTTTTTCCCCTCCCTTTCCACAGATCCATGGCACCATGAGGGTTATCCTGGAGCCACTAATTGGAGACATGCCCCTAATTGGAGCACTATCCCTTTTTTTCCTTAGGAAGCCTGTAAGTACTTTATCTCTGTTTCTACTTGTTTTAGAGTGCTGATGACAGCAGTCAGAAAATGATGGATCAAGAATTAAGTGGCAAAAGGAAGGAATTTGGGAAATTGCTACCATTTGGTCAAACTTTCCTAGAAAAATAGTGGACAAATTTTTTTAAAGCTAGAAGAAACCAAGATGAATAATAATTAGCTTGGAATTATGAAGTGTGTTGTGTCAAAGCTGTCAATTTTTTCTTACAAGTCTTCTGGATAAGGGAAGATCAGTAGATACCATCTAGGTTGTTTGTAAAAAAGCTTTTGTTGATGTTTCTCATGACAGTCTGTAGGAGAGCATGGGCTAAGTTAAAATTCCACAAGCTGTGTGCAAAGTTGTTTTCAAAACTGTGCTGGTTTTACCACAAATTAACATCAGAATGGGTCCATTGAAATTACCCACTATGATGATTAAAGCTTTTATCCTAAATAGCAGGTGGGCGTTTCCTATTACATTTACCAATGACACAAGTATGAGAACAAATGATGCACAGAGCGAGATGGAATTGAAATTCAAAACCATCATGACAGTAGGAGAAGTTGGAGGGAGAGAAGGTGTCACATCGATTGAATTGGAAGATGTGCTAGGCCAAAGTGCACATTGGGCGGGAATAATAGCGCAACAGATGTGAGCCAACAGTGTCTTGCTGGTGTGAAAATGGTATAGCTAGACTGGCATCTGTAAACAAGCGTATAATCACCAAGATGCTTTCAGTTTTAGGCAGAGCACTTCAACAGAGATGCTGACTGTTTGGAGAGTGTCCAAAGCAGGGCGATGAGAATTAAATCGACCCTCGAGGATAGACCAAAAGAATGGGAATTGTTTAGATTAGAGAAGACTGAGGAGAACACATTCTTCAAAAATGTGGAAGGCTCTTACAGAAAAGAAACACACAATCTCTTCTGCATATCCATGGCAGATAGGATAACAAATAATTTTTTACTAGGATGGCTGTAAGTTTAGCTCCTCCAGAACCTTTTATGCAGATGGGCTCTTGAGGTTGTATCCAAGCTAGTGAGTCTGGTAGAAGGTGAGATCCCAGGCATTCTAGCTGGAATTACCTAGAAGGGTTGATCGGGACTCAGTAACAGTCAAAACACTTCTTAGTAATTAAAAAATGATTTTAATTTTAAATAATATAATTATGTACAAGCTGAAACTACTTTTAAGGTATTATAGCATTTGTATAGGATTCTATTGTGTTTTACCACCCTTTTTTTAGAAATAACTGATTACTTTATCTAAAGGAAACTGCGATATACTTTAAAAATCTTTCCTAAGATTTCCCTGCTTTTTACTACCCAAACAAGAATGAAGGTGGCTGGGGATTTTTTGGCTCAGCCAGTATCAATTTGTGTCATGGAGTCTGGCACCAAAATGATGTGCATTCTTGTAGGATTCAATAAACTTCTAGTCGTTCCAGACATATTTAAGTTCTCTTGAATTAAGAAAATTAAAGTGAATGATTCTTAGCTCACTGAAGAGGCACAAAACTTCTGCATCTGAGTAATCAGAAGAAAATGAGTTAAGGAAAGTTCTCTGAGGCTGCAATTTTTTCTGAATTCTGGCCTATCACAAATTACCTGATAGTTACTTTTCATGAGAAGCTGTGTTTTATATGGCTGTCTTGCCTTTTTGTGCTGAACTTAAATATGATCTTTTTAAAATAGAGTAAGTGCAGAGTTTGAAACTAATACAGTTTTTAAAAGCTGGGAACCTGGGTGGTGTAGTCATACAATTTCAGTTCAACACTTCCCTATACATTAAAATGATAGATTCAGTGATACCATTGCAGTTTGCACTAAGATAAGGCACTATAGGTAGTGGATTGTTGCACCTTGGAATGGTTGTTTCACTTCAAAAGCTGTAGTCGGAATCTTGCAGGTAAAATTGGCTGACAAGCAGCAGTATGTCTGTTGGTAACTTGTTTGGCATTGGTCAAAAACCAGGAGAGACAGCAAATATAATTTTCAGTGTCTGAAACTGAGTAACAAATACTCTATTTTTTTAGTTGAATTAAATCTAATAAAACAGACAGTAATTCTAGTTAGGTTTTACTACTTCCAGGAAATTTCTTTCTTAATCTATAAATGCATCAAGAAAAGTTCACAGGTGTTGCAAAGTCCATACAACAGTCTTATTTTAGAAGAAAATAAAGGAGAACATAATTCACATTGCATACTTGCTAGTGGAAAATTCTTTCATGTTGTATATGTGTGTGTAAGGCAGTTTCAGTGATTTGAAATTTGATACTGCTTTTAAGTATCAGTAAGAGAGCTTAATAGACAATGTGAACATCATGGAAATTCTTATGCTACACAGACTTCTTTAAAGAAATTAATTGTTTCCATCTCTTACTTGCAAGTATATTTTCCGTTGGAAGCTTTTGTTTCTTGGATATGTTCTAATCAAACAGTAAAACTTGTGATGTCAAGATTCAGACTATGCCAGGTCATAATTTAAAAGTATATGGGTTTAGGCACTTTGAAACAGTCTCAGATTAATCATCTTGGTTTCCTCAGCATTCTGCAACTCTAAAAGTTTATCTAGTTTTCAAGGTTTAGGGGGTGAGAGGGAGTTCTTCAACAACTTTAGAAGGTATGTTGTTTTCTTCAGTGAAATCACATTCTTGTGACACAATTCTTTTGAAGGACTGGTCGAAAAGCTAAGTTTGTATGGGTATTGGTGTATGTCCTAGGAAAAACTTCTGGTGTCACTTGTGTCTTTTTTCTGGCTTGTTTCATCTGTTTAGAGAAACTGTGTGTGCTTAGGTAGAGGGACTGTGGACTTAAATCTTAATAAAACATGTAAAACTTCAGAAATGTTTTGTGGATAACTCAATGAGCTTTACTGTAGAAGTGAAATAGCTCATGCAAAATTGATAAAACATCATTGCTCTTATTTAGAAAGAGTTGGGGAAATACATTGGTATGAACCAAACTTGATTTTCTATGCATTTCTTTGAAGTGAGGCCAAACGTTAGGAGATACCTGCTTAAGTTTTGTCTCATCTTTATACTCTGGCATGAGCAGTGTGACTGTGTAGGGCATCTGTTCATGTTTATACTAACAAAGTAAACAGGGCCACGACAAAGATTGAACACTGCCTTATGGTAGTCTGCACTGTGTGATTGTTAGCGTACTCTCTGATACGATTTTTCTGTTTAGTGCTCTCCCAAACAATTTTCAGACTCTGTAGAGTGCCCAGCTCATTACAGGGACCATCCAATAAACAAGTTAAATGCAAGCACTCTATTTTAGAGGAGCAGGGAGAAGAGTTTAGCTGTGTGGACACAAGCTTTACATTTTTTCTACAGGAATGACTTGACTTCGTCTTGTAGAAGTGGTTTGTGTTGTCTCAGTTCTGTTTTGTTTTCACTGAGAAAGAAGCCAGTGTGCAGTCTTTCTGCAGGAGCCATTCTGACACACTCAGTGCCGGAGCCATGACCTTGTGCAGTATGTCTGGACTGCTTTCCTGGGGCACCTCCTGCAGCTACTGCTTCTTTGGTGCTTTCTAGAGGAGAGGTAGGAAAGCAGGCAGGGGATAGGGAGGGAGAGATCAGCAGCAGGCGTGCGTTCATGACACTTATGTTTCCCACTGCCAGCATTGTGCTCTGGCAGCATTTGTCTGAACCTTTCATTTCTGGTACTCCCAGATGCCTCTCCAGGCAGCTTTTAGGTCCACTACCTGTGCCTAGTCCTTCTGTCCCTCATCCACTCTAACTGCTTAACTCAGACAACTTGCACCTGAGCTAGTAAACTGAAAGTATATCGAATGAAAAAACTCTCCTTCGTGGTCAGTAGCACACATCACTTTGGGAAAAACTTCATCCGGAGTAATTTTGTCTTTACTCCTATGCCCATGCTGCTTTATTAAGAGTCTGGTTGACTTAGCGGGACAAAAAAAGGTAGGCAGTAGACTGGAATATGAAAATGTCAACCCCTCCCCAAAGTATTCAGTTACAGAAACATTAAAAGTATTTTTCACCCTCCTTTAATTTAAAACCTAAGCTAGTGGTCAAGGTCCAAACACACTTAACGGTGGATTGTTCAAAAAATGTGTGTTTGAATCAAGTTATTCCATAATCTTGACATGGTGGTTTAGTTTTTTTCCAAGCAGACTTCTCTTGCCACTGCAGTGTGTCATCTTGGTGTTTATTTTTCTAACTTCTGTAGAAAAATGTAAAATAATGCTTATTATAGAAATAACCAAATTCTGTCCTCTTACTAGAGAGCAAATAGCTGCAGCCAAGGAAAGCTTTTCTTCAGTATTTTTGTTAGAAGAGAAGAGGAATTAGTTGGCAGCTAGCATTAGATTTTGTTCTCATATTTTCCAGCCTAAAGTAACTGGCAACAGTTCCTCCTGCTCTGTATCATCTGTTTGCTGGCCTCAATGACTATATAAGGCAACGCTGCCTAAATTAATAGTTCCGAACATATTTGTTTAATGAGTTTACCAGTCTTGTATTTCTGAGTGATGCATGAAGTTTGTGATCTTGCAAGAGTTCTTACTTTGTATGAAACTTTTCAGATACTGTATTTTGTTGTTATTGTGAAGAAGGTATTAAGTGTTTAGTTCATAAAATTTGTCCAAATATGTAAGAGATTTCAAGAGAGAGAAATATGTGCATTCTGATGTTTTGAAGTAGTCTTTTAAATTTCTGAGCTTCAATGCTAGAGAGAAGTTAGCACTGTGTAAATGATCAGGATTTGTAAGGTTTTTCATGTTACTTCTCATTATGTTGACATTATGTATATTTACCATATATTCTCTTTCTCTAAGTGTAGTTATCCTTTAGAACAAAATGGCACTTAGTTAATTATTTTGATTTCTGGTTCAGTTATAGAAGTGTATACGGCTTATAGCTGTACTACAAATAGGGAATTTTCAAAAGCTTGTTTAGTGGCATACTTAATATTGAAGGTGTGTCATAACCCAACCCTTTTTCCTTTAAAACAAACCAACACAACACCCCCCCCCCAAAAAAAAAAACAAACCAAAAGAAACATGTGAAAATACTGATATTATTGTTCTGATAAAATAATCACTGCAAAACAGGATGCCTTCCAGGAAAAGTGGGCAACTCTTCCAAAGCTCTCATACTTATATTCACACTTTTGCCCTCCATTGCTGGCTTGAGCACTGCTCTCCATCTACTCACTTTACATTTTGGGTCTGTCCTGTAGTTTTCATTTCTTTAATTTTGGTTTAGTTTCATTTAATATTGGCTGCCTTTGAAAAATTCAGTGCTGGAGGTTATTTTCAAAATTATCAGTACTGATGCAAATTAGACTAAAAAGGAGTGCTTGCACCAAGAATATGCCCTAGTGAAATGACTAGGAAAAAAGTGAATTACATGAAGTGATTCTGTAGAATGCAGAAGAATGTTGTTTTGTTTTGCTTTCAGATGATCAAAAATGCCTTCATACTATATGAGATTGTCAGTATCTTTGCTTCAGAATTTTTTAACCTCTGTTAAAGGGGTTTGTCATAGAATCATAGAATTATAAAGGTTGGCAAAGTCCTCTAAGATCATCAAGTCCAACCATCAACCCAATACTATCACCATGCCTACTATACCATGTCCTTTTGAACACCTCCAGGGATGGTGAGTCTATCACTTCCCTGGGCAGCCTGTTCCAGTGCCTGACCACTCTTGTTCTACAGGTGTTGTGGAACACCTGGATAAATTCTGAAGCATAGGTAATGCTATAATAATATTTCATAAGAATTAGTCTTGTTGCTTATCAAGTCATAGAAACATAGAATCATAGAACAGTTTGGGTTGGAAGGGACATTGAAGGATCACCAAGTCCAACCCCCTGCAGTGAGCAGGGACACCATTACCCAGATCAGGTTGCTCACAGCCCCGTCCAACCTGACCTGGAATGTTTCCAGGGACGGGGCATCTGCCACCTCTCTGGGCAACCTGTGCCAGTGTTTCACCACCCTCATCATTGTGAAAAATTTCTTTCTTATATCTAGTCTATGTCTCCCCTCTTTTACTTTAAAACCATTACCCCTTGTCCTGTCACAGCAGGCCCTTACAGACCCCCTTTAAGTACTGAAAGGCTGCAATAAGATCTCCCTGGAACCTTCTCTTCTCCAGGCTGAACATCCCCAGCTCTCTCAGCCTGTCTTTGTAGGAGAGGGTTCCATCCCTCTCATCATTTTTGTGGCCTCCTCTGGACTCACTCCAACAGGTCCATGTCTTTCAAGTGCTGAGGGCTCCAGAGCTGGAGGCAGTATTCCAAGCGATCAAAGTGATTTGCACAGTTACTTTGTATACTTATAATTTGCTATAACTTTACTTTTGTTACTTTTTATTTTGATAGCTTATGGAATGTTTTAAGGGCCATCATGGTTAGTTCTCACACAGTACCATAGTCGTCTTTCCCTGTGCCCTCCACTCAGTGTTACTGGCACTCTCATACTGGTGCTGAAACTAATGCTCTTTGAAGGAAGCTGGTTAAGGGACATAAGCTGGCAGAATATTAAACACAGCAAGAAGTGACTAGTTTCCTGTCCTTCAGATGTATATTAGCATCTTGAGCTGGCTCACTAGGGAGTCACGAGAGTGTCCGTACTAGAGTGAAGGTGTGAACAGAAAGGTGGGACTGGTAGAAGTGAAGAGTGCGGTAGAAAGTAGAGGGAACCAGCTTGAACTGTACCTTTTGAGTAGTTGATGTTGCAGAGAATAGCAAGGTGCACTGGATTTTTGTAAGACCAACTGTGATGATTCTTCTGGTCACCTTAACACAAAAAGTTGCCTGCTCTGTCTCTCACCTGCACAACTATACATTTTATCTCTGTAGCAATTGTCTCACTTAAATCAGTTACCACGGAAAAACTGACTACTGTTCCTGTGCAGAGATACGTTGTGTTTCCTATAGCAGTGACAAAAAACGGTGTGATTTCTACTTTCTGTGGTATTGTATAGTCAAGTCTTGTTTGAGAGGCTGCATTTAATATATGTTTACTGGGGAAATGCATTGGATAATCTTACTTATTAAAATATTACAATAATGTTAGCACTTTAGTGTTGTGATAATGGGCTGTTCTTCACTAGCAGACAATTTGTACTGTATTTCTGCAGTATATTCACAAGTAACAGAAGAGGCCATGTTAGTCTTCTGAGAAGAAGCACAACTTATCCCATGGAATTGTGTCATCATGCCCTGTAGCAGACCTTAAATTTGTCCTGCAGAAATCTTATACTTCCGTAACTTGATTAGCAGGAAGTTGTTCATCAGCATTCTAAAATACTTTGTGGCTTTTCTTCTAAGAATTATTAGTGCTTATGGCAGCCAAATCAAGCCACAAGGCTGGCAGCGTTTAGAGGCTGCCTTTTGTGCTGCTGTGAACTTCAGTAATGGCCCTGTATATTCTACATTCCAGTATATTATTTTCCCTTTGTAAAGGCATATGGAGTATTGAGAACATCAAATATGTAAAAATGATCATCATCACCATTTCTTATAGGCTGCAGGGATATATATATATATATATATATATTTAAGCTCTTTCAATGCAACACAGAAGAAATCACAAAAGAATAAATTGCTAATATCATAAAAGAAATGAATTTTGCTGCAGAACTGAAGGCAGTAGTCAGTCCTACTTCCATGTCATACAGGCAGTATAATTCCATGACTGAATAGAATAGAAAAAATGAACTGAGCTGTTACTGTCTCTATTCAGAAGAGTAGAAGCTCAGTTACATGATTAACTTTTAAAAATGTCTACTACTTGTCTATTACCTTAAGGGGTGTGTTGTATCAGGACGTTTTAAAGAATCACTGGTGGACTTTTTTCTGTTGCACATCATAATAAATAAAAGTGTAAGTCCCATCTTTTCTATATTTTGTTTCTTGCATTCTAACAAAAGATGAATAAATCTCTCTTGTCAATTCTGTCCAATTTGTATTCCTCATTTTTTCTCTTAGTTAAAATCCCAACTTCACAGGCTGTTGATCTTCACAGAGTTTTAGGAAGATTGTCATATTAATGTTTGCTTGACCATACATGAAGATCAGTGTTATTCTTATCTCTTCTACTTATGCATCCTGATGATTGTTCTGTGTTGCATCTAACTTATTCAGGGATTTATCAAACTCATTAATGTAGTAACAGTTTGGGCTCTTTCCCCAACAGTGAATTTGAACAATGTCTGTTTATTCATTTGCATTATTTTTCTTTATCAACACTAAAATGCACACCTTGCACATTAGATACTCTTGACCTTTTTCATAGTCTCTTGAAATAGAAAAAGCAGCATGGTAATTTGCAAGTTCTTTTGTTTTGTTTTCCATTTTTCTTTACCATCACTTTTCTAGATGATTA
The DNA here is from genome assembly GCA_000699545.1 of Podiceps cristatus. Lineage (NCBI taxonomy): Eukaryota > Metazoa > Chordata > Aves > Podicipediformes > Podicipedidae > Podiceps > Podiceps cristatus. The sequence goes on along the minus strand of JMFS01131285.1, from coordinate 8,316 downwards.
AGAAGCATTACACATAACTAACTCTCTCCATCACATACATATAAAGAATATATGGGAACTTTCCGTTCCTGTTTTTTTGCAAGCTGTCTCTGGAATAAGCTTTGGAAACTTTCCACCTTTTATGATTCTTCTGCCACTGTGTTATGCAGGTGAACTCCAGTGTTTGTGGGGAACTAGTAAAGTCTGAAAACCAGTTTTCAATATTTTTGCATGCGGGGTCCTTGCCTCCTTGCAGGAAAGGCTAGAAGGTGTTACATCAGTGCCCTTGCTGCGTCGCTGCTCGCACTGTCTCCCCCTCACTCTACACGCTTCTCTGCTCAGGAGATTCAACTCACTCTCTCGAGATGCGATTTCTGGTTCTTAACTAGATGGTGCCCCAATCAGACATCCACTAGCCCGGTGCGGGGCAACTAGCAGCCTTTCTTACCTTCATCTCCCCTGCCTACTGTGGACAGCTTCTCTGTGAACTGGGCATATAAGTAATGCTTGGTGTGTGTTAGTAGTTCCAAACCTTATTTAACTGTGTGTCCAGACTCCTGCATCTTTCTCATCAGATCACAGCTTTCTGGCTACCTTTGCCACTAGGTCAGGGCCTAAACCAGTAGGCCTAGGACAGCCCGTGAGCACGAGCTTTGGACCAAGTCCATATTTAAATGTAGACGTGTTTTGTTAGTGGAATATCAGGTGTAATAACAGCGTCACAGTACAAAGGCATCTAATCAGTTTTTAGCTATTTGCCCATGTTGGACAATCACTGGTTCCCCACATAAAGATGTTACATTCCTATCCCTTTCCTCTCATTTACATAACAAAACGATTACAGGGAGTAAGGAGGATTTGTGTCTTAGCATGAGTACACTTTAGCATGTGTTGCATTAGTTCTCAGTACAGAACCTTAATAAGACACAAATTTCTTGATTTTCAGGGATGAAACATTATTTCTTTTCACTTGAGCAGAGGAAGACCTGAAGGATCTTTGAGTAACATGGCACATACCGCTTCATCAGAAAGTGGAATTAGTGTCTGCAATCTTGCTCTAGGCCAGTGAGCTGGCTGGTAACGGTCTCTGCAGGGCACACCACCTCTCTGGTTGCAAAGTGTTGTGGAAGGACACCACATTTTTTATGGCTCCTGGCAGAGTTTCACTTTTTTTCTCTTTCCAGTGCCCTGTTAGTTCTGCTTTAGAGAACCAGCTGGCATTCCCTGAATTTAGCTAAACTAAGGGAATTATGCGTTGCTTGAAGTGGCAATAGAGAAGGAAATAATATTGTTGAGCTAGTTTTGAGATTTATAGGCCAAACTGGTTTTGTATGGAATTTTTCAACGCTTCAAAAAATGATTCATCAGCTGGCAGTCTTTTGCTTGTTTCCTTTTTTTCCATAGGGCTCTTCAGACTGCTAGAGTGGTGGCATTGCTTTAGAACCACAAGTTAGGGGGTCTTTTTCCTCTCCCTCAAGTCATGGTGTAGTAATGCCCAAAGTGTAGAAAGAAAATCCTTGGCTGGACTAAGTCCGGAAGGGATCCCTCTTGCATATCAAGCAATACTGTAGATTTGACTACTCTCTTCTCTCTCTACTGTGAGTTTGTCTGCTGTCGATGCTGTTTCCATATTACTGCAGTTATAAGCTTTTTTTTTAGCCTGAACTTGGTGTTGCTTTTTGGAAAACTCTTCTTATGTTGCAAAAGGCGTATCCTGTGCTGAAGCCTGATTAAGTGCAGGGAAGCCGAAAATGCAGACTGGAAACAACCTTATTGAGAGGAATGTGGGAGGTAGAGGGGAAGAACACTAATGAAAATGTGAAAAGAAAAAAGCATATGTCACTAATATATGTAGACTAAGATTAGAATGTGTATTACTGTAGTGGTATATTAGTTTGCTTCATTACTGCTGGGCTGTTCCAGTAGAACTGGAAAGGGAGCACTGTGGTGGGCAAATGTGGCAAATCTTGTCTGCAAGGAGAACTTAACTTCAAAGCCCAAGTAGGTAAAGCTCGATTTATGCCAGGAGTTTGCAGGCTTGTATCCTTTCCAAAACATTTCATGGCTTAAGATTTATTTGCAAAGCTCTTCCAATAATCCTGTAAAGTGCTTAGCCTTAGTAATGTTTTTTAATTTCTTAGTTCCAACTTTGAATGGAAAAGGATTTGTCTTTAACATTTCTGAACTTGACCTCTGTCTTTGTAATTATTCCTGTACAGTAAGTGGATGAATGGAAGTTTCTGATATTATATGTACTAATTACATTTCCTATCTAAATGGACGCTCTTAGTAGCACTATTTTTTTTCAATTTCATTGTGTAGATACATTTTACATGCCTCGTGGTCAAAGGACTGGTGACAGAATGAATTGGTAGTGTTGGTTTTGAGAAGAGGCTTGTATTGATAGTGAGCTTGTACCATAGGTACTGGATGTGTTTCATATGCTGTGTTGAAACCTTTAGAAATGCTTTTTGGTCACGTGAATTGAAAATCTTACTTTATAGGTTGTCCTTTGTTTTCTTTTGGGTTGTGGCAGTTCATACAGAGACCACTGTGATGTATGTTTCAGTCTAGTGTCGGAGATGTTTCTCAATGCTGAATTTCAACATGTGTTATGTTGCTCAATTCATTTAAGTCGGTTAAGTCTGTTTAGGAGAACATACAGGACATTGTTGCATTAACTGCTGTATATGATATACTAAAAGCATGAAAAAAATGAAAGGAAATGCAAATATTCTCCCATTTTCTATTTATTCTGAAAATGTCAGTAAAAAACAGTAAAACTGTTAAATATGGGATGCAGGTATGAACACCTTAGGAACACTTTTTTTCAGGTATTTGTGGTGTGCATTTGCCTTCTAATTTGCCTAAGAGTAATGAAAAAGGGAATAAATCATGTAATAAACTGGGTTCTTTGTCTTAAAACAGTATAAAATTACTTCTTCCAGTACAAAGAGCCTTTGTAGCCTACATAGATTTTTAAAGTATGACATAATGTAATATCAAAACTTGTGATTAGAACATGAAAACCAGTCTCAAAACACAAGTTATAGTTAACCTTATGAGCTTGTACCAAGCTGCTTGTATGTTATATTACTTAAGCATTTGTGAGTTTGCAGGATTGAGGAATTACTACAAAACCAAAGTTACTCATGCAAAGTTGGACTTTTCATCCTGGTTAATTTATTTATTTCTTAACTTTTCTCCAGAGTTAAGATGAGCCTGAGATTTGAGAACATATACTAATAATATGCACCATTAATTTTCAAAGAATACACTGAAATTACCCTCAGTTTTCTTAAATATGAATATTCTGTGTGTTCTAGCTCATATTTGTTATTGCAGAATGGTACATAAAAAACTTATGTACCAATGTAAAATAACCCATTTTACAACAGATTATTTCTAACAGATTTTCTTTGCATTTGGAATTTTAAAAATTGGTAGCTTTAAATTGATATTCATGTAGAAAAGAAATCATAATACCTTAAAAAAGAAAACAAAACAAAAAACCCCACAACAAGACTGTTCCATGTACTGTATGAATTTTAGTAAGATCTCATCCACTTCCGGAAGGTATTACTGCCACGTAACATTCTGTGAACAGATGTGCCTTAGCAAACTAAGCCTCCCACCTACCTGAAGAGGGTCTTTTCCAATCCAGTTGTTCACTGTGCATTCCCTTGCTGAAAATGTTAATTGCAAAGCTGCTTTCCTGATGTCTGTGTTAACCTCTCATGCACAACTTCATGAAAGTGCTTGGCTGACAGCCTGATCTATAATTGATAGTGGCATTGTATGCTAATGGAAGATAAATTTGGAGGAAGAAAAGCAGAGTTTTTGTGTAAACACTGGCTCTTGAGCAAACTGGATGAGTAGTTTTAACTGTATTTTTGTCTGTTTAAAAGTGAGCCTGGTAACATAAGTCTCTCAAAAGCATTTTCTAAAAAATCAGTGTTTTCAGAAGCATAGGGAACTTTCACATGTACTAGTTGAACTTTCAATATGTTTATTAGAATATAGATACATAGTCAAAGAACAGTGCGGTAAGTGATGGTGTGAATTCCACAGCACATCAGTTCCTCCCTATTATGAGCATAAGTACGTACTTTTTCCTGTGTAATGTAGGTTAGCCTTTTCTCACTAAAATAATCCTACTTGTACTCTAATGGAATGTGGGCAAAAGTCATTTTAACTGAGGTATCTTTAGAAAAGACATTGACTACAAAATGGTAGTGGAGCCAATTATACTGTCATGCTTTTACCTGAAGAATGATGAAAGTCACCAATCTCTGTACTGGGCTCTGTACAATCTCTGCACAACTGCGAATGATAGTATTTTTCACTTTAGATTCCTACAGTCTGGTTTCAGATGTGACAGATAAACAATTTGGTTTAGGCTGAATTTAGTTACCCTCACGCATGGCATCTAGTGTGATCCTCTGTAGAGGTGGCACCTGAAACAGGACCTCTGAACCTCTGGAGACACTACTGGATGGGATTCTTCCATGATGGGGAAAGCTGGAAGTTTTCTGGCTCAAGGAAGATGAGTCCTACCCCACCTGCAGATTTGCAGTTATGGAACAGATTGTATGGACCAGTGTAGCAGAGGAGCATCGGAGCCAGCAGAGCCTGAGCTACACTGAAGCACCAGGAGGAAGTGGCAAGTGATAGCACTGAGCAACTCACTGCTGCAGGGGACAGAGGCCCCCATCTGCCAAAGCCTGGCTGTAGAGTTTTCAATTTCCCAGTTGAGGGTAATCTCCACTTACACAGAAATCGAGTGTGCTGTACATGACATTAAGGGAAAAGTAAACTCAATTTGAAAAGTTTTCTGAAGATGCTCATACCTATAGCATTGTCTCACATTTTACCATTGCATTCATCATTTAGTTGGTGTTGTGTACAAATTATTCAGTTAATTTATTTCATATTCATCCAGGGTTTGTATCACTTCATACATGGAAGACTAAACCCAAGTCTGTCAATATTTATTGCATATTTTACAATTACTGTTGTTACAAGTAGCAAGAATATGATCTGTTTCATTTTTATGAAATGGGATTTATTAATTTCTACCATGTTGTTCACTTAATGCTTTTGAGTGTTGTAAAAGCTGTTGTACATCAAAAAAAAAAATCTGAGATGATGACATATTCTATGATTTGAAGTTATTTTATAAAGAGAGCAACTATCAGCTTCACATACAAGAATAACTGCAGAGTAGCCATCTAACATTAATTATGTCATGTAAAAGAGCAAAGAGACAATAACTGTTTACCTTGTGTTTACAGAAGTTAGGATTTTAGAGGTATTCCAGCCTTTGGGTAAGGACAATTTTCATTAAAATTTCTAGAGTCCAAAAATCAATTGTTTTATCACAGAACTCATTTTTGGAAAGCTATCAATTTCCATCTGTTTATGCAATTTGGTCACTAGAGCTACTGTTAACATTTGGAGAATATCTTTCCTAATAATGTTATTTCATTTACTTCCAATGCTGTCTGCATCTGGAAACAGGAACTTGGAAGTTCAGATTTCTATTAAATAGCATCTGATGCTGTGTTTCACTTTTCCTGCAAGATAATTTTAATACACAGAATCAAGTAAATAAATGACTGAGAGGATGCCTTTGGAAGATTCTAGTTATAAAACAAAAATTTCTCAATTGTGAAATGTAATTACCAGCAGACAAATAAATTTTTTTCACTTTCAATTTATCCAGTGGTGCATTTCACCTATGATGAAAAGGCTAAAGCAGAAGTGATACCAGTATCTAATGCAAGAAGTATTTTATCTTTGTTTCTTTATTCCTTAAACTATAAAAAGAAATTACTGGTGTTTAGTAAAAAGTTCAAAATTCTGTTACTTTTCTTCCTCTGACATACTATGTTACTTTTCTTCCTCTGACATACTATTTTCAGTGTCTGTTTGGGATATCGTGCTGAAAAGTAAATCAAAAGGAAAAATTAACTTTCTGATGAAACTTGCAAAATACAGGTTTAGAAATCTCTTAAATATAAACTTAAGTTTTCATAGGAGCATCAGTTCTTCTGTATCGTATTAGAAAGTTCCTGTTATTTCTAAAGTCACAGAATTAAGCTGACAGGAAACGCATTACTCATAGTTCAGCGAAGTGTCTAAAGCTTTACATTTCAGTTCTCTGTACCGCTGCTGCTTTACTGTGGATTCTTTAGGAAACTGGTTTTCAAGGGTCAGAGCAGAATGCTAAAAATGTTGGGTTTTTTCTGATATCATACTTTCATCATTATTGTATCTGAGATATTTAATATAATTCCTGAGCAAAAATCAGTATATGAAAGGGATGGATGTAGGTAATACTCTGTAACTGTCAAGGGGAAAAGGGAGGACACAAAGGCATAAATTAAATACAATAAAACATACACATCTGGCAAAGATGTATCGTTTACGGCATTTTAACTCACACAACATGAAATTATGTGAAGTAAGAAAATGAATTGAATAGAGCTAATTCATGAAGTTTAGCTGTTATTCAGAGAGCTCTTCTGTCTCGTGCTGTAATAACAGAATGAAAATTTGTTTTGAGTTTCATTCTTTCTTTCAGAATCTGGGAAACATGAATACCCAAAAGGGTTCAGAAAATTTCATTTAGAAGCAGCAAGCAGATAGACTGTAATGATCTGTATAAATTTGTAATTATTTTGTTCTAAGTGTGTTGGTTTCTAAATGTTGAAGTATGGCAGATGTCCACTGGATTCCTTTTCGTTGATGGAGGTAGAGATAAAGCGTCTTTGAGTCATCCACTGGAGTTTAAGTTAGATGCCTATATTAGAGGAGTCCCTATTTCTCTTTCTTTCTGAACAATATAGTGATACAGGAGTGTAATTGCAGTAAAAGATGGCTAAGAAAAGTCTTGCAGCAATTTTTGGAATGGATATCAGCAGGGCAAGTGCTAAATTTTAAGCATTCTGTTGAAGTCTGTAGGTTTTTACTCACCCTTGCATTTGTGTTCTATTCTAGTACGTTCACAGACTCATAGAATAGTTGAGGTTGGCAGGGACCTCCAAAGTTATCTGGTCCAACCCCCTTCTCAAGCAGGGCCACCTAGAGCTGATTGCCCAGGGCCATGTCCAAACAGCTTTTGAGTATCTCCAAACATGGGGACTCCACAACCTCTCTGGGCAACCTGCTCCAGTGCTCAGTCACCCTCACAGTAGGAAAGTGTCTCCTGGTGTTTAGCAAGAACCTTCTGTGTTTCAGTTTGTGCCCATTGGCTCTAGTCCTGGCACCGGGCCTGGCTCTCTAAGAGACCCCCCTGACCTTCTCTTCTTCAGGCTGAACAGTCCCGGCTCTCTTCGCCTTTCCTCATAGGAGAGATGCTACAGTCCATTAACCATTTTCATGGCCTTGGTTGGACTTGCTCCAGGACATCCATGTGCTGAGGAGCCCAGAACTGGGCCCAGCGCTCCAGGTGTGGCCTCACCAGTGCTGAGCAGAGGGGAAGGGTCACCTGCCGCCGGCAGCCTGCTGGCAGTGCTTTGCCTAATGCAGCCCCGGGTAGCATTAGCCTTCTGGGCAGCAAGGGCATGTTGCTGGCTTGTGTAGATTCTTGCAGCGCATCCCGGGATATACTTGTCTTTTGTTTTGGAATATTCAGTTATTAAGTCTTACTGCCTTTTCCACTGAAGAAAAGAAATTTCTGCTTGATTATTTGTTGCAGGTAGGCTAGGTGCTTCATAGATAACATTGGTGAAATGTTTGGCCACCATGGCAAGTATATTAAGTAACAGTGCTCCTTATGTAAGTAAATATCCTTAGTTGAAGTATTTGCAAAGGAAATCACTAATTAAACTATTAATAGACCCTTTATAAACAATGGTGTGTGCTGTTTTTTCTGGGTTTTTTTAACAGAAAATGAATGCAGGGTGATTCTTCTTGCCTGTTTGTGGAAAGATGCAACATAGGTTCTTGTAGAGATTTCTTGTTTTGTTTCAGCATTTAACTGAACCACCATCTGGTGGGTTGACCCCGGCTGGAGGCCAGGTGCCCACCAAAGCCGCTCTGTCACTGCCCTCCTCAGCGGGACAGGGGAGAGAAAATACAACGAAAGGCTCCTGGGTCGAGATACAGTGAGAGATCACTCAGCAATTACTGTCATGGGCAAAACAGGCTTTACTTGAGGGAAATTATTTTGATTTATTACCAATCAAATCAGAGTGGGTTAGTGAGAAATAAAACCTAAATCTTAAAACACCTTCCCCCATGCCTGCCTTCTTCCTGGGTTCAACTTCACTCCCAAATTCTCTACCTCTTCCCCTGTGTGCAGTGGCACAGGGGGACGGGGATGGGGCTGCG
>KL287988.1:0-34771 GCA_000699545.1 Podiceps cristatus | reverse complement strand
GGGTTTTTGTGGGAGCCCTGTCTGGGTTGCCACATCCATTCTGGCGAGTGCAGAGGACATGGCTTTCCGCTGGGTGGATACCATAGCTGAGCTCCTTCTGAGAGGGTGATGACCACCGACTGAACTCACTTCTCAAGCAGGTAGGGTGGCTGCGCCCTCCCGCGCAAACTGCCATGCCTGGCCCTGGCTGATGCCCCACACCCTGGTCACAGGTGCTCCCCAGGCCGCGTTTTATAGGCATGGGGGTGGTCACAGTTGCTCTGGCAATGCCCAGGCCCCCTCAGCATCTCCCCAAGAGCTGCCAGCTCCCAGCAGGTCTCACTGCTGCCCTGGCATTGCCCTGCCTCAGCAAAACCTGGGCGCCGAGATCTGCTGCTCTGCTGTGGATCGGGCTGGCTCCAGAGCAGCTCCCCTCAGCGACTGACCCCAGGTCTGCCTTCTGTGGGCTTGGAGTTTTTCTGTCCCAGGCAGACAACCGGTAGAGCTGGCTTGAGTCATCATTTTTTTCCAAATTTTTAATTAATTAATTTATTTTTAATTCTTGTGTTTGTCAGGAATAATTTGTAGTACAGTTCACACTATCTGGTGATAGCCCTTAGAAGTTGCCCAGCTTCCCTCCTGCATCACCTGTCCCCCCAAGCTCCTGACATCCCAGCATCTCAGCAGCATCCAGCACAGAATGGATTTTAAAAAGTAACCACTGTAGAAACACCACAAAATGAAAGATATTACTTATAATTATGCATTGAGTAGAAGGGCACGCACTGGACATCTGTATTTAGATCCACCTTCCTGCAAGCAACAATGCTGAGATGTTTATGAGCAGTCACAAGACAAGATTTATTGACTCCTTGAACTCTGAGTTTCTACCTTCTTCAATTCTCCATTGAAATCATAGTGGGTATTCTGAAATCAGCTACCTAGGACAGCGTCTGATGTTCCGCATCTTCAAAAATTTCCAACTGATTTTAAAATACCTGTCATGAACCGAAATGTTTTATTTGTCCTTAACATACTACCAGTAGACTTGTCTCTTTTTTTTAGGTGGAAAGCTGTCCATTGCTTTAGGAATGGGTCATGTTCTGGATAGCGCTTCATCAGAATTGCTTTCAGTTTCTCTTCAGGTAACACCTTAATAGAAATTATTTCCAAAATTATATAAATTTGAATCAATTTAAATTGATTTTTATGTACAGGATCAAGTGACTTGTTGCAAGTTACATAAAATTTTAGGGAGTTGACCAATTGACCAATTTGATAAATTTTACTTATTTGATTAGTCTGATCATGTGAAGCCTGCTGATTTTAAAAATGACTTCAGCATCCTTTCTTGGTGAGTAAACTGATTAAGATATATGGAGACATATTTGCTGTCAGAATTTGCAATTTTAGCAATGCTATATTATGTTAAAACACAGACTGAGCTGTGCTAAAAGTGATCTAAAAGCATGAGGATGGCACAACATGAGGAGAACGTAATCTCTACAAAGACAATTACATCCTTTCTGTAAAGACCAAACTCTGTTAGCAGCTGCCTTCACCTGCAGAATGCTGATGTAGGGTACAGTGAACAATGACAGTGCAGGTTTTTTGCTTGTATTCACAATCCTTCAAAATTTAGTAACAGGCTAAGCAATGTTGTAGGCATGACATTTCAAGGATATAAGCAAGGTGTGGTTTGTAGGGAGAGGAATTGTACTGGATGAGCTGACTAAACTAGAAGAAAACCTTGGACTGAAGAATAGACTGAAAGCTTATCAGTTTTTTTCCAGCTTCATCAGCTGGTTTAATGAAATACTATCTGTTCCCTTGAACTTGATGACTTCTAGTGGGATAACGCTTGTAGATTGGAATGATTGAAGATCTCTGAAGTGGACTTTCCCCAAAGGATTATTGATAAGGCCTACTTGAACCACATAATTACAAAGGTTTCTCTGTCTGATTAATCACAGTCTTACTAATTTAAAAAATCACTGTAAATCATTAATACTAAATTCATAAAATACTCCTAGAAATTCATTTAGCTGTTTAAATTTTACTTTGTTTAGAAGGAGAGATAAATATGTGTCTTCCCATACAGTATCCAGTTGGTATTCATTATATTGTCCAGGGCTCCCATATAGCTGCCTGGATTCTTTCTCAAGCAATGTATCTTTAGCAAACATTTCACAATTTTATACATTTTTAATGTACTACCTGCAAAAAGTACATTTTACTCCAGGATGATTCTTTTCCTTTTTTTTTTTTTTCCAGGATTCTGTAGACTTTCTGTCTCTCAGCCTTCAGTACCCTTGTGGAAATGAAACAGATTTCTACAAGAGATTGAATGAATTCCAGGTAACATTATGCAGAGTGTTATAATTACAGCAGCAGACAACAGGCCATAAATAGAAGGGGAATTTCATGTTTCTTGATGCATGTCTAAACAGTTCTGATTTTCTGCAAGAGCTCAGACAACAGCTACACTGGGAAGCAGCTGCATAGTGGTTTTTTACTTCTCTGTTGTTATTCTGACTTAAAACCAGGTGTTCGAAAGTGCTGGAAAGGATAATAAGGTCAATGCTTATTATAGATGCATTAAGGATTGGTATGGCTTAATTCTTTTGTTCAGGACTGAAAAAGTTTCTCTCTCACATCCTAAGTGTTTTATTCTAGTATGGGTTCTGCAATGGTATGACCAAACTTCACAACTCCTCATCAGTAAAGGCAGTGCTGGCAAAGTTAATGAGGATGAGTTTGTGAAAGGATTAGATTACGTGGCAGCAGCAGTGTCAGTGATGTGATAGGCTAGTACCTCATACTAAAACTAGCCAACTGCATTCTTAAAATCCATAAGATGAGAGTCAACCAGTAAGTGAGTAGCAGAATAACAAGCTACTCATGTGACTTGTTCTCTTTAGGGTCCCAGCATGCTGCAGTTACTTCAAAAATCTGGAGTGGGCCTTTATGGCAACAGCTTCTTACCAAGTAGGCTTTCAAAAAAGGATGTAGTTCCTTGAGCCTTTTCAATGGCAGGTCGAACACTGAAGGCTTCTGGGGTTTATGCTTTGATTTGCATTGGGCTGTTTTTAGATCAGAGAAAAATAGTAGGTGGTATTTAATGCTTACTCTGTTGATTTATGAATTTAACTTTGAAGAACTTTATCACCGATTCTCAGTCTTCTAGGTATTTGCTCTTCTGTCTTAAAAGCAACAAATGACAAGAGCATTGTTTCACTAGCTGGCTGATGCTTCTTTTCAAGTCTCTGACTTCTGGTTTTGCAGAATGTCTGGAAGGACATAGAGATCTTGGTTTTTAGTCTGAAGTTCCTTGATTGTGGTGTCTTGGAAGAGAATCTTTTCATACCAGTAGCTGCCATTGTCACAGGTGAGTGACATATTTCAAGAAGGAGAGATTTTTAGCTAAGCTCTGCATGGCAAATTATAGAGGAAATTCAAAATTGTCCAGCAGTCCAGACCGCTGCTATCAGATGGAATAACTTTATGGTTTCTTTCATAGCCTTTTTGGAAAATTAAAGGTGAATGTTTTGTGTTGAGGGAGGGGAAGCAGGAAGTCTTCTCCAAAGCTTTATATCATTTTCATGACCCTCAAATTGTGCCAGGGGAAGTTTAGATTGGATATTCGGAAAAATTTCTTCACTGAAAGGGCTGTCAGGCCCTGGAACAGGCTGCCCAGGGAGGTGGTGGAGTCACCATCCCTGCAGGGATTTAAGACATGTAGAGGTGGTGTTTAGGGATATGGTTTAGTGGTGGCCTTGGCAGTACTGGGTTAACAGTTGGACTTGGTGATCTTAAAGGTCTTTTTTAACTTAAATGATTCTATGATCATTTTTAAACATGAAACTAATAAAAACCCAACATATTTGGTCTGAGAAAAATAGCTATTAGTTATGAAAAGCACCTTGTTTCTAAAGGTGTAATTGTATGCCCAAGTAGTGTCGTGCAGTCCATGGCATCTAAGTTGTGACTAAATCCATCACTTACCATTTGTTTGTTTTCAGCTATTAATAAAGAACAGACACGTACGATTGGGTATGATGTTAATGAGTTCTTGGACTTCTCATCATCTCATATTTTAAGGTACAGTTTTTGTCCCTGAAATCAGATACTATAATAAAATAGCATCCTCTATAAAGCTACACGCGGGCAGACACAAGACTGTTTCAGTGGTAAAGTCTGCTGTTAGTTGCTGAAAGGACGGAAAAGGAATGCTTTTCTTCTGAGCCCAGTCTCTTGCCATTACAGGCAAACCCCTGTCCTGCTATTACAGGCAGTGTAATCCTCTTCCACTCTCATCCTTGGCTACCCAAATTGCACCTTCAAGCCAATAGCAACAAGTACATGTTTCCAAGCCTTATGCTCTTTTCAAGAGCAAAATAGTTAAAAATAAATAAATACAATAGAGGCTTTCCTAGGGGAGAAGCCAATTGGGCCTACAGAAATGTGGGAGATGTCATTGTGCAGGGAGATGCCAAGGATTACAGAAGCAGGATTGGATAGTTTTAGCTTATCTCATGGATACTCATGAGAGCAGCTGTAGTATTTGAAATTACTGCACACTGCAAGGATTTTGTTTGCACCTTTGACCGAGCTGTAGTGAATTATGAGAATCTGCCTTCAACAAAATGCATTATATATTTAGCGCTTGAGCTACTCTGCAGTTAGCTTGTTTCACTCCACCTTCCTCTGCTAGCTGGGTGGCAGCAGGTTGGATTGATCAGATGACAAAGGAACTATACCCTAAGTGGTTTATGTGAGCTGAAAGGGAAGTGTATGATTCTTTTACCCTCTGTGTTTGCAAGTTCTATGGCACTGGCACCAACCTTGGAGATTTTAACTTCTTTTTACTCTATTTCCAGAAAAACAAATACTCTACAGGAGAACCCAGATGCTGTTCTTGCCCCTCGCTCCTCCTATCAAACAGTTTGGGAAATGTTTGCTAAACAGTCTGAATTGGAGAGGGATTCTTTTCTGCAAGATGTTTTCCCACGTGATTTCCTCTGGGGCACATCCACCGGTGCCTTTAACATTGAAGGAGCGTGGGCAGAGGATGGGAAAGGAGAGACCATCTGGGATCATTTTGGGCATGCAGGTCATGTCTACATGAACCAAACAGCAGACGTGGCATGTGACAGCTACTATAAAACCAACTATGACATCTACCTACTTAGGGGTCTTCATCCCCAACTGTACAAATTTTCTGTATCCTGGTCTAGAATTTTCCCTGCTGGCACCAACAAGACCATCAACTCCAAGGGTGTTGATTATTACAACCAATTAATTGACCAGTTGCTAGACTCTGGCATTGAGCCCATGGTGACTCTGTTCCACTGGGACCTCCCACAAGCTCTTCAGGTTCTTGGTGGCTGGCAGAATGACAGTATCATAGATGCTTTTGTAAACTACGCGGACTTCTGTTTTTCCACTTTTGGGGGTCGAGTCAAGTTCTGGATTACTTTCCATGAGCCTTGGGTTATCAGCTATGCTGGCTATGGCACCGGAGAGCATCCTCCAGGAATCACTGACCCCGGAATAGCATCTTACAAGGTAGGGACACAGGAATAACTGGGATCCTGCAGCTGCCGTTGTTGTGCTGTTTTCCTCTGATGGTTCTGTACTTTAACTATGTTCAAGCCTAATGTGGTCTATGAGACAACTATTTCCTGTTGGATTTATGATACTTGCAAAAAAATGTTTAGTTAAAGGATGCTAGATGCTTTTATTGTATTGTTCTATTCTGAAAGCTGGTGTTGGTGATTCTTCTGCTTATTTCAAAACCTGCTGCACTCTCTGGCTATGACTGTTTTATCAAGGTTTCTTCTTTTGGATGGAGATGACGTTCTCACATAGCAATAATCTCAATGTTTAAGAGTTCTTGTGCAAAGCAGTGTGACAGATATTCCCCTGCTTTCTGCCCCTAGGTAGCACACACAATTCTCAAGGCTCATGCCAAGGTCTGGCACCTGTATAATGACAAGTACCGTTCTCAGCAACTGGGAAAGGTGGGGCTGGTGCTGAACTCAGACTGGGCTGAACCCAAGACTCCAACCAACTCTGAAGACGTGAGGGCATCTGAGAGGTACCTGCAGTTCATGCTTGGCTGGTTTGCTCACCCTGTATTTGTTAATGGTGATTACCCAGATATCCTGAAGGCTCAGATCCAGGAAGTAAACCAGCAGTGCTCCACAGCAGTTGCAGAGCTGCCTCTATTTACAGAAGAAGAGAAGTCCTGGGTGAAAGGAACTGCAGATTTTTTTGGTCTTTCCCATTACACTTCCCGCCTAGTCAGTGCCGGGACTAACGGGACCTGCACACCAGGCTATGAGAGCATCGGGAACTTCTCCTTGCATGTAGATCCTTCTTGGCCACAGACTGCCTCTTCTTGGATCCATGTGGTCCCTTGGGGATTAAGAAGGCTGCTGAAGTTTGTGTCCCAGGAATATACAGGGACAAAGATCCCAATTTACATAGCAGGAAATGGTATGCCAACGGAAGACACAGGGAATCTTATTAATGACACACTGCGGGTGGATTATTTCCACCGGTACATCAATGAGGCGCTAAAAGGTACGGAGAAATTTCATTTATTTATCTTTTTTAATAATGGCAGCTATCCCTTCCATGGTGGTTAACTTTAAAACTTCACCACTTGCATAGTGATATGAGGTCAGCTGCCTATCGTGTGTGTAGTGTGTCTTCATATACCTCAGCCTGTCTGGTGTTCAGCTATGGAACTCTCCAATCTGTTTAGATACAGAAATAGGTTTTTCATATATACGGATTAATGTAGCCTGGACCCTAACGCCAGTACCTCTGTGAGAACAAACTGTTTTTGTAATGCAGCTTTCTTGAAGACGATTTGCCTGCAGGTAGGCGCTTGCCTATAGAGATCTCATCGATCAGGACTGAACAATGTCTTTACTGATTAAGCAGAGCTCACTGGCAGCATCCTGTACCATTTCAGGTTAGAACTTTTAGGGAGATGTTTGTATCTCAGTTGTTTTGAGTGAGGTTCAAGGTATGCCTGTATCCTTGCAAACTGCTTATCAGTTGATGTAAGAATAATATTAGTGACTGAAGTTCTGGACAGGTATAGAGATTTGAGGTTTTAAACAGACATTTGACTGATACTGTCTTGGATACACAAATCAAGAGTGCCAGGAAAATTTTATTAAATATGCTATATTAAATAGGCCGGTGATCAGTGTGCAACATTTGATCTTCTTGACCTGGTTCTCAACATACTGATAGAAGTGTTAAAAGAAGCTACAGAAAACACAATGTAGCATTGCTGTTGTGCCTCAGCAGAAGCAAAGAAGATGGACTGCATATGGGAAGTGAACTTTTCTGGAAGGAGAGAGATTTAGTGCTTTTTTGTAGGCAATGTGAGGAAGGGTGCTGGGCTTGCCTCTGCTGGTATTGGGTATGCTGTTCTGCTAAAAGAAACTCTCCTGTGCTCAGGGAAGTTAGCCTAGCACTACATACATGCCATGTTTCAGTTTAACTATAGTGTTAAATCTAAAAGAGCATCATATATCTAAATTCATAGAATCATAGAATCATAGAATGTTTTGGGTTAGAAGGGACCCCCAGAGCCCATCTAGTCCAACCCCCCTGCAGTGAGCAGGGACACCATTACCCAGATCAGGTTGCTCAGAGCCCCGTCCAACCTGGTCTTGAACGTTTCCAGGGATGGGGCATCCACCACCTCTCTGGGCAACCCGTTCCAGTGCTTCACCACCCTCATCGTAAAGAATTTCTTCCTTACATCTAATCTAAACCTACCCTGTTTCAGCTTGAAACCATTACCCCTTGTCCTATCACCATTGTCCCTACTATTTTTGATGAATTGTGCTTGAAAACAAGAACACGGGGAAAGGGATGCCAGTGGCAGAAGTGTCCTGTACTCCAGTATCTCTTGACTAGTATTTCTTTTCTCGTGCATTTTTATCACAAATTTTATCACAAAGCATTTTACCAGCTCCTATTGCAGTGCTGACTGCTTTTCTTGCCAGATACTCTAATTGTTTGGGGGGAGTTTTTTGCTTAAAAGACTATTTGTAATTGTTTGGCTTATCGCACTGTTACCCTCGGCTGTGGTGCTTATGTTGTGCTGTATTCAGAAAATGTTCAAATGAATAACGGCATCTTCTACTGTTTCTGTAACAGCGGTAAAACTAGACGCAGTTGATGTTCGGTCATATATTGCTCGATCCCTGGTTGATGGCTTTGAAGGCCCAGAGGGGTACAGACGAAAATTTGGGCTACATCATGTGAATTTTGAAGATAGCAACAGGCCAAGGACTCCCAAGGCATCTGCTTATTTCTATTCCAGTGTTATTGAAAAAAATGGTTTCCCGTCCAAAGCCTTGGACAGATTTTCTATACCAGTGGTGTTTGACCTACCCACACCATCGAAGTTGCCGAATTCACCAGCATCGGAAGTTCCCTCCAAGGCAAAGGTGGTCTGGCAGAAGTTTTCATCTCAAACGGACTTTGAAAGGGACACATACTTTTATGGGACTTTCCCAGAGGACTTTACCTGGGGTGTGTCTTCTTCTGCCTACCAGGTAGAGGGAGGTTGGAATGCTGATGGCAAAGGACCCAGCATTTGGGATAACTTCACTCATGTCCCAGGGAATATAAAGAATAATGATACTGGAGATGTAGCCTGTGACAGCTACAACAAGGTGGAGGAAGACATTTACCTGCTGAGAGCCTTAGGGGTAAAGAACTATTGTTTCTCCCTGTCCTGGTCTCGAATTTTCCCCAGCGGAAGGAACAACTCAATAAACAACCATGGAGTTGACTACTATAACCGTCTCATTGATGGACTGGTTGCAAACAACATCACTCCAATCGTCACGTTGTACCACTGGGACCTGCCACAAGCTCTCCAGGACATTGGTGGCTGGGAGAGCAGCGCGCTGATTGACCTGTTTGATAGTTTTGCCGACTTCTGTTTCCAGACCTTTGGGGACAGAGTGAAGTTCTGGATTACATTCAGTGAACCCCAAGTCATCGCCTGGGTTGGCTATGGTGAAGGGGCATTTCCACCCAATGTCAATGACCCTGGCAATGCTCCCTACAGGGTTGCTCACATCTTACTGAAAGCCCATGCCAAGGTCTACCACACATATGATGACAAATACAGAGCGAGTCAGGGAGGGGTCATCGGTCTGTGTCCCAACATTGACTGGGTTGAGCCGAAGACACCAAGCAATCCCAAGGACATAGAAGCTGCAGACAGGTACCTGCAGTTTTTGGTGGGGTGGTTTACACACCCAATTTTCAAAAATGGGGACTACCCCGAGGTCATGAAATGGAAAGTTGGGAACAGGAGTGAGCTCCAGAACCTGCCATCGTCTCGCCTACCAGTTTTCACAGCGGAGGAGCGTGAATACATCAGGGGCACGGCAGATGTTTTCTGCTTCAACACATACACCTCCAAAATTGTAACCCATGCAACGACCCGGTTGAGGCCCTTCTCTTATGAGTATGACCAGGAAGTTTTAACAAAGGTTGACAGCTCCTGGCCTTCCTCAGCTGTTACTGACCATCGGGCTGTGGCCTGGGGGCTGAGGAGGCTACTGAACTGGATCAAAGAAGAATATGGAAATCCCCCAATATACATAATTGAGAATGGGGTGGGGATAAAGACCAAATCGGATGTTGATGACAATGCCAGGATATTTTACCACAAAACATACATTGATGAAGCTTTAAAAGGTACCAGTGTTTGCTTCTGTTCTGTTGGTGTTGTGTGTCTCCTCTCTACATTTCTGGTTACTTTATTGCTCTGAAGAATAGTTTTTAAAAGTGATTGACATCAGTCTTTAAATATTCTGAACACAGTATAAACGTAGTGTTTCTTTTCATGATCTCCTTTGCAAGGCTGTTTGTACTCCGTATCCTCCAACTATGAAGAGTCTCTTATGATCATAGTTGTCCAGTTCCAGGTTTATGAAGCTGGAAGCATGTATGTGTTTGCGTGTGAATTCCTCATGGTTCATTTAATGTGTGATTATACCATTGATGCTCTTAACCCTTTGTTTCTGGTTTTTCAGCTTACAAGTTGGATGGTGTTAATCTGAGAGGATACAATGCTTGGACTTTTCTGGATAGCTTCGAATGGTTGAATGGTTATGATCCAAGATTTGGATTGCACCAGGTGGATTTTGACAATCCCAACAGGCCAAGAACCCCAAAGCGTTCTGCTGTGTACTATGCAGAAATCATCCGCAATAACGGTATCCCATTGCCAAAAGAAGATGAATTTTTATACGGAGAGTTTCCAAAGAACTTTTGGTGGAGTGTAGCAACTTCAGCATATCAGGTTAGGAAACCAAGATGGGCTCTTATTATCTGCAGACGGTTAATTCGTTTTGGATGAGACACCTACAGCTTTTGTAACATCAGGTTTTACTGTAATTGAGGGTTAGTTTAACAACTGCTGTAAAAGGGAGGAACTTGGAGATATTTAAGGGCACGGTTATACCACAGGAATTGAGACAGCTGCATGTGCCTCTTAAGAGCCAGCCAACATGGAGCAGGAGGTGAACTGAAACACGGCCTGTTCTGTGACATTCTACTCTGCTAATATGTCTTGCCTTGAGGCCCAAGAGGTCTTACTAGTTTGGTACAGCAAAAACATTGCTATTTCTAGCCTTGCACTGAGGAGTCAAAGTATATTGTGGTGCCACAAAGACTGAGAAGCTGAATTCTTTGCTAGGCCAAGACCTAAATTTGGGGTTTACTAACAATTCCCCTCCCTATCTTCAATTACAGATTGAGGGAGGATGGAGAGCAGATGGGAAAGGACTCAGCATTTGGGACCAATTTTCTCACACACCCTTGAAAATCAGCAATGATGACACTGGGGATGTAGCTTGTGACAGCTACCACAAGATTGAGGAGGATGTGGAAATGCTGAAAAGCCTCAAAGTGTCTCACTATCGCTTTTCAATCTCCTGGCCCCGCGTTCTCCCAGATGGTACCACCAGATACGTCAATGAAATGGGACTGAACTACTATGAAAGGCTTATTGATGCTCTTCTGGCAGCTAACATTATGCCTCAGGTAACTTTTAGGTAACTAAAAAATTACAGAACTCAAGTCTGATGCTCAGAGCACACGTGTTTTTCCATTGTCATGGTTTAACCCTGAACGGTAACCGGACCACACACGCGCTCGCTTACCACCCTCTCCCCAGTGGGGTGAGGATGAGAATCGGAGAGAGCGAGCTCACGGGTTGAGATAAAAACAATTCACCAGGACAGCAAAAGAAAAGATAAATATAATAATAATGTATAAGGATAATAGAATATATAAAATTAAGGATGCACAATTTCTCACCACCCAATGACCAACACAGCCTGTCCCAAACAGCAGCCAGGGAGCAGGGATATTCAGGATGATGTGCAGGGATATGCAGGATGATGTGTTTGCACCTGCACATCAGCACAACCTGGGGAACTGCAAAGTGTCCTTGATCCTTCAGCAGCACCAACACCAGCAGCTGCTGTCACCGTGTTTCACACACTAAACCCAAAACACAGGAGCGGCTGGAGACAAAACCAGCTCCGTCCTGCCTGAAACCAGGACATGGATCCATGCCCTCTTTCACATAGAAATTGTTTTTCATTATGTTCTGCAAGGAAACATGGTTTTTGCATAAGCAAATGAACTGGGAATATAATGATATTTTAGAAATTACTACCGAGAAAGATCACAGTAACCATTTCGTTGGCTGTTTCCATTTACCTTCTCGGCCCTCATATGCTTGGAAGTGGGTTCCACAATGACCTGCCTACACAGTGATCTTTCCAGAGACTGAGGTGAGGCTGACCAAGATGTAGATCCCAAGATCCTCCTTCTTGCCTTTCTTGGAGATAGGTGTAACATTATTCTTTTCCCAGGAGTCAGGAAGTTCCACTTAGCAGCATGGTTTGTCACATATGATGGACAGTGACCTCACCATGGCATCAGTCAGCTCTTTCAGACATGTTGAGTGAATCTGACCTGTTCCCATAGACTTGGACACCAGTAGCTTTTTTCTGCTTCTGCCTTTTGCTTTCCCACTGCTGGCTGTCCCTGTCCTCCCCAAACCATGCTGGTACGCAGAGGGGATGCACATGGCTGCACCAAATGCTGCGTACATGTATATGCAATGCAGGAATATCTACACAAGCATCAGATCGTGCCTGAGCAAACCTGTGCCTTCATGGCAGTGCCCTAGACTGGTCCAACAGATGTACCAGCCCGAACAGGTGTTTAATTGCACTGTGTTTCATCTGAGAGTCAGTGCAGGCGCAGCAGTTCTTCACTGATGCCTTTTTGCTACCACAGGGGTGTGGTGGGTTTTGGTAAAAGCTTCATCTTCACCGTCAGGCACTCCCTAGAGTTCAAGTCATTTCCCCATGTCCCAAAGAAACTGAAACACTGGGAAAAAAGGTACTTGATTTGAGAGCATGAGTGAGTGCTACAAACACCGTTAGGAACTGGTAGCTGCAGATCAAAGCACAGTTTATTTATGTGCGTAAATGCAGCTGGGTTATTGTCCTTATTTCTGAAAGTAAGAGTGACTGGTTGAGTCCTTTCTTTTGCTGTCTTTCCCCACAGGTAACTCTCTACCATTGGGACCTCCCACAGGCACTGCAGAACATTGGTGGGTGGGAGAATGATACTATAGTTCAGAGGTTTAAGGAATATGCTGAGCTCCTTTTCCAGAGACTGGGAGATAAAGTGAAGTTTTGGATAACCTTCAATGAACCCTACAACACCGCATATTTGGGCTACGGCGTTGGCACAGCTGCTCCAGGTAAGACTGCTGGGCATAACCTCAGGGCCTTCTCAGCACTGGAGGCACAATGCTGTTTTACACTGCAGCAGAGTAGATGCTAGGGGCTTGCAAAGGTAGAGCAAGGAAAATGGTGTGGTGGGGACAAATGGGGTTTGGACTGCTGTGAGGCGGTGAGTGGGTCCTTCTTTCACTTTCCCTGTCCCCTTCAAGACCCATCCTCCTTCTTCCACTCCTCTAACCCACCCCTTAACCTCTGGATCCACTGGCTGCCTGAAGCAGACCCCATTTCCAGACTGTGGAGATGGGTTAGGGCTGGAGGAGGGCCACAGGCAGCTGTTGGGTGGAGGCAGAGGATGGGACAGGATGGGAGCTGGCCTGCACACACCACTTTCTGTGCCCCATGCTGGCAGCCGCAACCCGCCGCCCCGGCCGGCCGCTTTCGGGCAGAGAACTGAACCAGCCCGTGTCCCACCGCAGGGGGAGGAAGGGGCAATGTGGGGTCCTGCGCAGCCCACCCACTGCAGCTGCATCTTCAGCTGTCTCTGCGGAAGCTGCACCTTTATTCATTTACCGGCGGGCCGTTCTGGTGTTGTGTTAACCTGGGGAGCCCCTGATGAGGAAGCTGGGAACTGCTGCTCCACTGCCTGTGCTGTCACTCTGCAGGCATCTCCGTTCGGCCAGGGCGAGCCCCTTATGTGGTGGGGCACAACTTAATAAAGGCCCACGCGGAAGCCTGGCACCTCTACAATGAGACCTACCGAGCAAAACAAGGAGGATTAATCTCTATCACCATCAACTCTGACTGGGCAGAACCAAGGAACCCACACAACCAGGAGGACATCGATGCTGCCAGACGATACTTGCAGGTACAGAGACACCTGGTCGCAGCTCTCCCTCCTGCTCCTGGGTTTGTTCATGGTGGCACCACCTTCCTGGGTGCTGGAGATGCCACATGAAGGAGAAATGGTTAAATCCCTTGTTTTGATACATAATTTATCCCTCTCCCTTATTTCCTGAGTTAGTTTTATCTAGGTTGGTTTGCACATCCCATTTTCAAAAATGGCGATTACAATGAAGTGATGAAAACAAGGATTCGGGAACGGAGTCTGGCTCAGGGGCTGAGCCAGTCCCGGTAAGAGCCCAGGCACATACCTGCTTTTCTTTTATTTGCTGTACTGAAACCTGCTTTTCTGAAAAAAGTGCTAAATTTCAATGATTCTGTTGCAATGTTACTGTAAAAATCTTACTGTTGTAATGTTACTGTAAAAGTCTTACTCTCAGAAAAACCCTATTGTACATTTTGCCTGGTCTTTGTCTTTACCTCTCCTGCAAATTAAATTCACTAATACAACATATCTTCGGGGTAATAAGGTGGCAGCTCAAAGTGATACAGTAAATGCTCTGCATTAGACACAGTGCTTTACCTGAGCATGGTAAATGTGTTTTAACTGTTCTTAAAATGATGTCCTGAACTCGAGCACAGAGGCACATTGGTGCCTCTGAATTGTTTCCAGTCTTCCATTCCTATTAATTATTATTAACACTATTAGGCTAGCAGTGTTCCACCATGAATGATTTTCCTTTTCTCTCCCCTTTTAGGCACATATAAGGAAAGTATTTCTTTTCCCGTCTTCATTTTAATAGCAATTTGATGGGGCGTATTAGAGCTGGGGCTATTCCCGATCATTCTTCTCTGAAAAGGTGAAAGACCACTTGTTCCATTAATAAGAGAGCAAAGTCACGTGTGTTGCTTTATGAGCTAACGCGCCCAAGCATCTCAGTCAGGGAAGAACTCCTGTCCTCAAGCCAAGGCTGCAAACTCTTGAGCATCACCAAATTGCCAGGAGCATTGGCTGCATTTTCAGCAAGGGCTGCTTAAGGAGCCAATTCCCTGCAGAATTTTCAATTTTCTCCCTCTTCTGACTGAAAGAGAACTGAAACCTCATTCCTTGCTCCAGGGTACCCTGGATGTCCCTGACTTTGTTTCTTACTCTTGTAGGGCTGCAGATCCCCAAGGGGGATGTTCTTCCCTGAGGAAACCTTGCTTTTGAAGGGAACCAAGCACTTTGGGATTAAATGATAGAGTCCACACACAGAGCCTAGTTCCCCATTTCTCCTGGCTTTTCCTGTGTTCCTCCAGAGGATTGTGGTACCTCCCCTTGTGCCGGTACCAGCGTTACACATGGAGGGTGTTCAAAGCGTGGCTCTCAAGGAGAAAGAAGTTTTTATTGTGTCCTGTGTAGAAGCCAGAGTTTAAGAGATAACCCCGTCTTAGCCTCTGCCCTGATCTACCAAGTACTAGTGCTGCCACAGAGGGAAGAGCTCTTGTAGCTGATGCCTCCTCCCCCGCTGCTGTGAAGCCCTTCCAAGCCATCTTACTGCAGACGCACCCTCAGGGTGTGCAAGCAGGAGTGCAGTGGGTGTGGAAGGGGCTTGTGGCAGCTCCCCTGAGGGAGAACAGGACCCCCTGGATGTTGCTGGCTGCTGGGAGCCACCGTTCCCTGCTTCCCTCTGCCAGAGCTAGGCATGCTCTTGCGGTGGGCTGAGACAGGTCACTCAGGAACACTGTGGCTCTGGATCTCCAGAGGTGAGGTGGGGAGCACATGACAACCAAATGGTAGTCGTGGGTCTCTCCCACCGCGTTAGTGACCGAGCATACAGTGTTTCCTGTCTTCTGAAGAAGGAGGAGGCAAGGTGTCACGTCCCCTCTCTAAGGCAGAACTCTGGGAAGTCTTGCCAACACCGAGAGCGGCTTTATGTTGCGCATCTCCAGTGCTATTAGCATCTCTTTGTGGTTGGGGGTCTTAGCCACTGTGTTCTAGCTCTCTCCTTGGTGGTCCAGCTGAGGAGTAGAGCAGGTCCGAGAGTCACCATTCCAGAAGCAGCTCATGTTCACCTTTGATTTTAGTTTTTCCTGTTCTAGGACTTGTTTGCACCCAGCATTTCTTGTCAGCACTGTCCTGATGCCTCCTCATAGCCACTTTGTATCCTTGCTTCAAAGCCTCTTGCCCCACGTGAATACACTTACGAAGAAGCACTTGAAGACAAGGGGGTTGCTTAGTGTAGTTAGAGGTTGTTGAGCTGTATTTTTCATTTATATATCTGTTGGCTATTTTCCTTTCCTTTGGGCCTTCAGACACCTTAATGTTACGTTCAACAAACTGCAGCAGCGAAGCAGACCCTGTGCAATTTTAACCCTCTTGGATCCCACAGCTGGGAGGAAACACATGTCCAAAGGGATGGAGGTCACGTGTCAATTTTACAGATGCTCTTAGGGCAAAAGAGTTCCTGACTTCTCTGACTAGAAGTACTTCTGAGATCAAGCACAGCAAGCTAAAACACACAGAACTGTTACATCACACCCTTGTCGTTAGTTGTTTCCTGCTCCAGAACAAGCTTTACAAAATGGCTGGTGGACCCAAGTGCCCGGTAGCAACTCTGTGCTGAGGTGGTGTTTCTGCCACTAACTTCTTGTTTGACCGTGAGCAGGACCTCTAGCTATCAGATGTCCCTTTTCTGGTCAGTGAAAGGTCTGCTCCTCTTGGAGAACATTAGATCAGGCAGCATGAATTGCATATTCTAGCAAAAGCTTAGTTTAATTTATAGAACGTGATTGTGGAGCAAAAGAAGGGGAAATCCTGAAAAGATGTTTTTCTCTGTTTTCTATTGCAGACTTCCAGAATTTACTGAAAGTGAAAAGCAAAGAATTAAAGGCACATATGACTACTTTGGCCTAAATCATTATACCACAGTTTTAGCATACAACATAAACTATCCTGCCGGGGTTATGTCGTATGACTCTGATAGGTAAGAGATGAATGTAAAATATGTGCACCTGGAGCCTGGGCCAACTGAGAAATGTAAAGTAGTAGCCCCTAAAGCTGTGAGAATATTTTAAGGTGTTATAACCCATAATAGGGAAGATATCCCCAAACATTATCTATGATACCGTTATTTTCACAAAAGCCCAGCAACAGCTCTTTTTTCTAAAGACCTGATGATAAACAGGCATGTTTAAAATAGAACAAAAAAAATTAGAGGATCTACTGAAGGAAGGTATCTACACTTGTGGGTCTCCCAATGGTCTGGGATCAGCTGTAAACAGTATTTCTCGTAATTCCTGCCCCCAATCTGCAGTTTGAACTGCTAGATTATCCTGGTTTATGGACACTGCTCCATTTGCTGTTAAACAGTTGTTAGTTCCCTCACCACAATAGGCAAATGTAAGTTTGAAGACTAAATCACTTCACAGTTAAGTATAAACAAGTCAAGATTTTTATTTAGATACCGATTTCTTCTCCCACCTTCAAAAGGTAGACAATAGGAGCTTACTGGTTTTTCTGAGGAGGATTAAGGTGAGAGTGGGACCACAAGTGGTCTGTTTTCTGAAATATTTCCACAGATGGTGTATGCAACTATTAAAACTTCCCTTTGCTGCTGCATCCCAGCACCTGTGGTTCAGCCTCGTAGAAGGACACTGGGCTCAGTCTTGCTTTCCTGTACATGGGTGCAAATGGCAATTTTGCGTGCTCAAGCCCTGCGCTGTAGATTATACATTGAACAGTAGAAACGGTGCCAAAGTACAAAGATTTGGAGCTAATGCTGCATCCTCAGCCACAGTTGATTTAAGCAGAATATGATTGCGAAGCAAAGTATGAGAAGGGTTTTCCAGAGGCTTGTGAGCAGCCGCGCCAGCTCAGCCCGCTGTGCTTCTGCCAGCTTGCCGCAGTGTCACCTCAGGTTCAGTTTTCCGCAGAGCTCAGCAGGGTGTTTCTCTGCCATGAGGGGCCGGGCCCAGCTGCAGGCGCTGGGGACGGGTCCCTTGATCAGTGTGTCCTCCTCCGCAGGGGCGTAGCTTCAATCACCGACCGCAGCTGGCTGAACTCTGGTTCCTTGTGGCTAAAAGTGACACCTTTTGGTTTCCGAAAGCTCCTGAGATGGATAAAGGAAGAGTACAACAACCCTCCGATTTATGTGACCGAAAATGGGATCTCAGAAAGGGGAGCCTTAGACTTCAATGACACTTGGCGAACGCATTACTACCGGAGCTACGTTAACGAAGCACTGAAAGGTAGGAATCATTCTTTACATCTGACCATCCAAATCTCTAGAGAGCGGCAGTGTCTCACCCCAAGACTGACATGTATAAAGCAAGTCGTGAAGAGCTGAAAGACCACTGCCATCATGCTTGCAAGTTACACTCGGGTGGGTTTACTCTGTGGCCATTTCTCAGAGCCTTTGTGTTTAGTGGGAACTGTCCATGGATAGCCACGACTTTGCAGGGACAGACGAGCTAAAGGAAGAACAAACCTTGGGTTTAGTAGGGTAAGAGCAGCTTCCTTGTACAGTGACATCTGGCAAGGGAAGGTACCACTACTTGATGAACACCTAGTTTGACTACTGCTTTGTCTAAAAACTGCATCTTTTTAAAAAATATTAAAAAAAAACCCCAACCCCGAAACTGGTTTCAATTACAGCAGTGGTCAAGCGACATCGGGGAAGGCTTTTTAAGTTTGCTTTTCTGACATACTCAGAGCTGCCAGCCAGATGTTCAGAAAGTGCTCATTTACTGCCTTTAGCAGCGGGGCCCACAAAGCACTTCTTTGAGCAACGGTTGCATATTGATGGCTTTTCTTTGTTCCTAAACATTTGTTTATTGGACAAAAGCTTTAATTTTGGGAGCAGAGATAAGCAGCCCCAGGTACCAGCCTGCTGACTGAGCTGCCCTGGTTGCTCACTTGCTGTAACTTGGCAGCTGAACCACCTCAAAGCCACTGAGCTGAGGCAGCCTGTGACAGAGGTGGGAACAGGGACACAGGCCAACGTGGCCACGACCTCACCGCCCTTGGCTCCCTGCTGCCGAGTAGTCTCCCGGAGCATCTTTGTGCCACTGCTGGCCTAGCGGCGATGTCTCCTGCCACCCGGCTGCACAGCTAACCTGTTCTCTCCGGTCCTGGTACCAGCTGTCGTGCTCGACGGCGTCGACTTAAGAGGCTACACGGCATGGACACTGATGGACAACTTCGAGTGGGCAGTGGGCTTTGACGAAAGGTTTGGGTTCTATCACGTGAATTTCACAGACCCCAACTTGCCGCGGCACCCCAAGGCCTCCGCCAGGTATTACTCACAGATCATAAACTGCAACGGCTTTCCAGACCCAGCAACGGGCCCACATCCCTGCCTGGAAGCGGAGCCTGAAGGTAAGCGATGCAGCAGAAATCGTGCACGCACCTGTGTGTGCACATCCAATTTTAATCCCTAAAGATTTCCATAATCCGTAGTCTTTAAAGATGCCACCGTTTTCTGCAATGCTCTTTTGAAGGGCTCCAGTAGCACGCTGGCCGATTGTTGGTCTTTGTTATCACTGAAGATATTCATGGGGAATTAGGTCACTTCCGTGAGCAAAACCAGACCGATGACTAAATCTTGGGCGGTAGCACCTTGATACACGCCTGCCTCCAAAACACAGCAAGAGTTATTCCATTCTACTTTTCTCTGTTTCACAGAAGTGCCAGGATGTTTTTCAAACCACACGCATTCAGTATTCCCCACATCATATTTCTAAACAATTTTTAATACTTTGTATGAATGCGTTTTGTGTAAGCCTTTGGAAATACTGATTCTTTCATCATTTATATTCTCTGAGGAATAGACTGAACAGCAACCATTGTTAGTGGGGGGGTGTGTGTTTAAATAACTGGGGTGACCACAGCTGCCAGAGAATACTTGCCTCTCTTGGGAGGCTCAGGAGTTGCCCTATGAGCCTGTTTTGCCTTTGAGCTAGAATTGTGTCCATCTCTGGTCCCAAAGCATTACAGCTGCTGCCAGAGTATACAAACGGCGATGCTGAAAGCCTCAGAGCGCAATGCAGAGGGAAGTGTTCACCCCAGGCTGGGTACTTATACTTTCTTATTATTTCCTCACAAACAGTGACCCCAACAGACACCACACCAGGAGCGGCTGACAGCGTGAGCTTTTTGGGGCTGGACTTAACATCACAAAACGCAGAAATAGCACTGTATGTGCTTTTTGCCCTTCTGGCAGCTGGAGCATTGGGCTTGGCTCTCTTCGCCTATAAGTATGGAAAACTATCCAAAAAATCACGTAAACAATCACACATGGAGCTTAGTAAACTGTAAAGTTTCCACTTGCTAAAGTGTTTGTTTTGATTTTTTTATAAAAGGAGCCTGTAGCTCCAGGAAAAGAAACCTAGTGCTGCTACTACTGCAACCGTGTGTCTCGCCTTAGAGGTGGCTCCCCAACATTTGGTTGTTTTCCTTACCAACTTCGAGATAGAAAAATTTTCTTCTACATTAACTGTCTCTTTTCTGCCCAGCCATTATCAGTTTGATTTCTTAAAGAGAAAAGTAAAAATGCTTGTTCCTATCTGCATATGGATTCTGAACTTGAACTTTCATTTGTTCTCACTTCATCATCCCCCCTTGGATGATGCAGGTCTCTTCAAGGGAGCTGAGGGCAGCCCAGAGAAGCTCTACTGCCTCTTAGCATTTTTAAGAGAAGTTAGTGTCTTATACCAGTGAAAAATGGTCTAGGAGAAAGTACTCTCCTCTTGCAGCTAGTGTAGTAGGTTCCCCCCTTTATTTCATATATAGTACTTTTTGAATTATAGATCATAAATTATTACAAAAGTAATGGAAGCAGCCCTAGTACTGTGCCTTCACCTTGGAACAGAGTGCGGTACTCTTAATTTAGTCTCCTTTAAATAGGAAACTGAAGCAGCAGAGCACGGTTGTAACATTTTGGTCTCTAACACTGAGATGCACTGTACTTGGTGTGGGAGAGGGAAGGCTGATGTCCTTCGAGGTGGGAAGACTATGACCCTCCAAAATAAAAGCTGCCAGGCTCTTGCATTGCAGCCCTCTGCTAACAACATTTCCATTTTATGTGATAAAAGACCCATCTCATTTTCTTCCTGGACCCAACACACTGTTTCAGGTGCATTTTACCAGATTTTAATATGAACAACTCCTGAGTAAGGTCACTTAAAGTGGAACGAGTTTGTCTGCTGTATTTTAAATTTCAGTGTATGATCCTAACTGCTTGCTTCCTTGTGACACAAGTACTTCAGAAGAAGTTCAAGAGAAGAGAGTTATGTTTTCTGGAAAATAGTTTATTGAGTGCTTGGGCAATTAAAAACTACAAGGTTTTGCTTGCAGTTGCAGAAGCAAGAAAAAAGTTAAACATAAATCGGGTACCTAATTTGCTACTTATAGTGCTTCTGAAACCATTTTAATCAGTCATTGCCTACCATGACCTTTATATGAATACCTGGCCCTTTAAATTTATATAGCAGTATATTTATAGATTAAAAAGTGCCTTTCTATGGCAGTAAGGTAACAATTATGAAAGCTGATGGAGACTTTCTTCTCTTTGCTTCTAGGCCTCAGCTATACCCACTTGATTTTTCTGACTTGGGTGACTTTATTCCATATTCCACTGCAGAAATAAGCATGAAGTAATTCAGTCAGTGTAAAATAAGCCCCACTTGTCCAGAAGCTTTAGTTGACTTAGATCAAATACGGAGAAAAAAAAAGGAGAAGAAAAAAAAGAAAAAAGCCAGACAGTGATTACTGCAGTTACTCAAAACTACATTTGTTGTGTAGAATTTCCGTTCCAAGTATTGTTGTCATCTTCTCCATCATCTTGAGTCCTCAGTCTATATATTTTGCCTTCTTTTTTGAAGTCTTCCCCCCGCTTTTCCACTACTCGTTTCCTGACTGCTTGCCTAGGGTACAAACGACAGTGTGGTTTGACAGTTTCCCCAGTAATAATTACACAAGAGAGGCGAACGCAATAAATGCACATCATACATCCTTCCTTCTCTTATCCCCAGTGATGGTTTTCTTCAGCCCTTTGCTTCCTTGGGAAGCAATACCCAGCTGAAAGCCTGTCATCTAGCAGCAGCCAAACTGACAGCCTCTCGCTTCCCCTGGAAAGCACCCGCCATTGAAGCGATCCACAGCTGCTTCACATGGAACGGCCTAGCAGCTCCCCCGGTACAGGGGAGATCTTCTCTAGGCAATACAAAAACCTTAACCATCAAAATCAGACTTCAGTTGCTTGAGTTTCTTGTGCAACCATACCATAAAAATTTGACATCTAGTTTTCCAAATTGTTGTCTTCCAAACAGTATCAGCTGAAGTGAAGCCCACACTGGTAATTACTGCTGAATTCCCTATTCATAAATGACTGCAAGGCAACACTTTTTCTACTCCATAACTGTAAACTGAAGCAAACAATAAAGAGCTTGCTTAGTCACACAAATAAAAGCCAAATCCTAGTCAGAGCTGCCATGCAGTTTACCAGCCACTACGTTATCCCTTTTAACCCAATGGAAGGGTGGCAGCCAGAAAATGCAAGGAGAAGGCAGCAGTTAAGAGACAGATACAGTTCGGTTCCCCACAACAAGATGAAAACAATTCCAGCAAGCAGTTTGGGAAACAGCTGCCTTAAACCAGCTTTGATTACCTGCTTTGCTCAACGCTGCTAGCTGCTGAAGGACCTGAGTGGTCTTGCTGATGAGCTGATCTCACAGTTGACTGTGAGGGGGGTGGACTCGTAAACAGGAAGTTGCTAATAAATCTCCAAACCGCTAAGAGGGGATAAAGTATTGTGCCCAAGAACTTCCATAGATCACTGCCCGAAGCCTGAACAACGGCAGTAGCAGGTCTTCCCGCCTGGTCATGAACACACAAAGCAAAGTTGTCAGATATCAAAGTTGTGCACTTGTAGACAGAATATTTTATCCATAATTAGAAGCAGCTCAGCAGACACAAGAGAGCTCCTCTGGTTACACATTTGACAAGTATTATGCCACCATTAATCGGCTTCAGAGAAAGTCCCCCTCCAAATCAGTCCTGACAAAAGTAATTTTGCAATCTGTCTTAGACACAGAGAAGGCCAAAATTCAAGCCAAATATTACCGAGGCTGACTCATAGCAAATATACAGCTACAGTACTGCTGTTTGCAAGAAAGTAAAAAGCAAACAAATGAAAACACACCACCTACCGGCAGCAATACCACTGAAGCACTAGGTGCTAACTCTAGCTCCAGTAATTTCTTTCCATAATCTTCTTTGGTAAACTCCCTTCTGGGAAACATTGTCGCCAGTGAAAAATTGCCATAAGCATTACCAACTGTCTGTGAAAGTATAAAGAAAACATTTTATTTCTAACTGTTCACTTTGAAACCACTGCAAACTTGCCAGTTGAGTACACCTTGCCATACTGACCCAAGAGTTCTGTAACATACTGTCAATCATCTTCATATAGAGAAATGGGAGTATTTTTACTATCCTACTCTCTCAGTTACTAATGATACACTGCAGTAACACAAAGGCAGTTGGTGGCACTGGAAAAGGCTGCTACCAAACCCCCCTTCAAATAAACAAAGAGGAAAGCAGCTGGTGACAATTCCACCACAATCAACAACTAGTTGTCACGACACCAAGCTGTAATCAGCACGTAGCTGAGAAAACGAAACACCAGGTTACCTGTGCAGCAAACTGCCTTGCTTCTTCCAGCCGCGCTTCAGACGGGAACTGGTTAGTAAAGGAAGATCCATCTGGGAGGCGGAACTGAATCCTGGCTATTGCACTGCAGGACACATATCAGGGTCAGTCAGCACATGAACAGTTACAGACAAACGCTCCTGGGCTTTAGCTCGGAAGCAGTGGCATGTGGAAAAGAGGGACAGCCTCCCTACTTATGGCAGTGCAGATGGGTTACAAGTTTGGATCCACAGCTGATAACCATCTGCTTATGCATCACAACACATGCCCCCTGGTTTTTATCAGAATCCAAGACCCATCACCATTCAAACAAGATATTTACAATAATCATGAAAAGAAAGAGTATATTTATTACCTTCCCACCACCACCCCCCCCTGCTTCCCCCCAAAAAAAGTTGCACTATAAGGGCATAGAGATTTAACCTGGCTTGGCAAGTAATTCTGTACTCAGCTAGCTATGGCCCAGCATTGCTGTTTTGAGTTCTGACATTATCTGGTCTAGTCACCATCTATCACATTCTCACCTTATCTTGCTCCCCACCTTATCTAACCCCATTACAAGTGGTATTTTAATCAAGTATCAGACAGAGGAAGCTCTTGCGTTAACTAAAATAACACACAAAGGTGGTTAGTGTTTCATAATCAGGAATGTCAAAAGGATGAAAGTTATCAGAGAACATAATATTCATGTAAATAGCTATGAATAATATAAAAGAAAGCCAACTTTTTATATCACTATTTAAAGTTAAACACGGCATTGATTAATAGATTAGGATGTATATTAAATCTCTTAAAAATCTCATTTAAAGTTTCTTTACCTCTCTCCCCCAAAATATACACTTCTTTCTCTACAGGAACTCACCTTCGCTCCCTTTGAGATGCTTCTTTTCTGGCCTCTATTTCAGCCTGTTTAGCCTGAAGAGCTGCAACTTTTGCAGCTTCTGCTTCTTCCTTTGATTTTGCAAAGCGAGCTGCTCTCTCAGCTCGATCCTGTGGAAGGACCAAATAGAAACCTCGATTTTTACCCCGAATTGTAGTTTTACATTAAAACAGAGAGCTACAATCTGTACTCAGTACCCAACTAGGAGAAAAGACAGTAGTGCTGTAAAGAATCATTCACTGCCAAACCGCACAATCTCATGTCATTAGCCGAGATGACACTTTTCAATGAGTCACTTCATGCAAGTAGTTGTTAACAGATGATCTTTCCATGCAAGTTTAATACTCCAGTGAAGATAAAAGGAAAAAAAATCGTATGACAGGTTCCATGATTACAATTCTAAGTGTTCTAGGCCAAAACCTAATAATGAGGAGGGATTTCAATTGTTATGAATTACTTATATCCATATATGTACACCCATATATATACAAACTTAGAAAATAATCCTCACCACCATTTTGAGATCAGTGTTGTTCTGCATGTTCCGCAATTAAATATCCCCTTGTTCCTGTCCAAGGACTATGCTTAAATTGTAATTATTTTTTGTTCCTGTCCAAGGACTATGCTTAAATTGTAATTATTTTTATGTTTAAATGATAACTCTCCACTGGACTCAAGCGGTGTGACAGAAAAGTTGGTATGTTCGTTCAGATAGAAAAGATCATCATGAATATGAAAGCAGAAGCTTCACTTTATCCACAGAGGAAATGCTACATAAACCCCAAACACAGAAATTGTTACACTACAAGGCCACAGAATTCCAAACAAAAATGGACAACCTTTCAAAGTTCCACCGAATGAGAAAATTTATCCTTTTAGTACACCGGTGGCTCTTGTGAGAGAGAGAAGCAGCAAGCTGTCTTCCAGAACAAAAAAATTACCATTGCAATCTGTTGTCTTATACGCTCTCTAGCGGCCTTCTCTTCTGCCTTTTCTCTGTTCCTTTCTTCTAACATACGTTTTGTCAATTCTTCTTCCTGTCGTCTTTTGTACTCTAGCATTTCTTTTCCGGTTTTTCTGCGTTCAATTTCTTTTTTAATTTCTTTCTGAATAAAGAACAGAAATTGGATCACAAAATTGCCTCAGACAAGAGTAAGACAAGACTGAAGTACATTTGTTTAAAAAGAAATTAAGGATTTACTCAAATAAGTGTACAAAAAAATTGCAAGTGGTTTTACATTTTTGCGTTACCTGTTCTTCTTCTTTCCTTTTCTCTTCTCGTCTTTCTTCAAGCTTTTTTGTTATTCTAAATTTAAGTATAAAGTGAAAAGTCTTAAAATTGCAGTACTTGTTATTAACATTTTAAAATTTTAATGAAGCATCTGCAAGCACTTACAGAAGAACAGAACACAAAAATCAACACGAACTGTAACACAGTGCCAATACCTAGTGTAACAGTAATGATTCATTCACACGTGGGTGTACCATCCATAAAAAGATGGGATGGTGATTCACCACCTAGTTTCCAACTTTTAGTGGAGTTCTAACATATTGCTTCTGTCCTTTTCCAATCAGTTAATGAAGAACCTTACATATTCTTACTGTTGAACCAACTTGTAAGACTTACAATAAGCAAATACTATTTATGATCTGTGGTAACAAACACTAAATCTCAGTCTCTTCGTTATTTAAGCCATCTTGTTTCTCTGCACATCTCTTCCTAAAATGGAAAGCAAATGATACACAGCACTGACATAGATGAGACAGATGCATATGCATCTATCTAGAACAGTACCTTTGAATAAGGATTGACTTAAAAAAAAACATAGTAATTTACAACATATTTTGTCTGGGGAAAAGGGTAGGCACAACCAAACAACATGAGAAGTCAGATAATCAGAAAAAATGTGTTTGTATGGTAGCTGTTTTCCTTTTTAAAAAGATGGTAGTTATCACCGAGCTGTGCCTCTCTTTTCCCCTGAAAGAAATGCTGCAGAAATATGCAAATACAGCATAATTTAATGCACATTTTAGAAAGGAACTTTGGTATTTGTATTAAAATATTTGCTGCATTTTCTTATACTTATTTTCCAACAACTTTGGAAGAAAACCAAAATTAAATGTGAAAAAGTCTTAAAACATATTCTAGGAGCATATATAATCCTATTTACTACATATGTATTACCGGTCTTAGATAGGATATTACAAATAGTGTCAGTCTTACAGATGCTAAAAAACAAGTTTATACACAAAATCTTGTATTTAAAAGGAATCCATTTAATGAATAAACCATGTATTGAACCAGATGTTTCCAGTCAGCGTAATTTAAAATACTAGAACTAGCTCTGCTCAAACCTCGTTACCATCCACTGATCAAAACAAAGAGGAGTCTCAGAACAGGATTCCTTTGGCTTTTTCAGTATGCCTAGACTACAGTCACCAAATAGACAAGAAAAACAAGTAAGATGTTATCTCTGTACAAAATCTAGGTTAGCACTTTCTTACCCCAGTTTCAAGTGTTTTCAGTTCAATATAACTCTTTCAAAATTTTTGCAGCAAACATCGTCGATATTCAAGTTATATTACAGTAAGGGGAACGTTTTTAGTTTTCTAGGTTACCCTTTTTCTTTCAGAGTACGTGAAAAATTAGATTGATTTAAAAACTGATTTTGTATCAACTCTAGTATTGTCACAAATATCTAAACAAAAATAAGACCACATAAATGTTTGCCAGATGATAACAGAATACGCATCAAAAATCCTGTAATTAAGCCTATTTGTTAAAAAAAAAAAAAAAACAAAAAAACCCCCACCCACCCCCCCCCCCCCCCAAATCCAACAAAACAAAACTGCCTCCTGTGAAACAAATACCATACATTAAGAAGTCTGCAAAAGAAGTCTTACCTTTCTACTTTGAGTGCAAGATCATTCACAGGCTGAGCATCACTCACTTGCTCATCTAAAGAATTAGTTGCTTCCTGGCTTACTTGACCTGAATTTGCTCCATCTTCAAATGATTTACAAGAGAGAAGAGAAAAATAAAAGGTTTATTCTTATAATAAAAAATTACTATGCTCATTGTTAGACACAATTTGCAGCACATAGGATATCTCCAGGAGATACAAGGTTCTGCTATTTAGACTCCCTCACCCAACAATTTGCTTTCAGGTTACCAGCCCAAAGAAACTTTTGTAATTGGATCCTATTTCAAGAAAGCATACACATTTCTTATTTTAGTATAAACCACAGATTTCTCATTCATTACAACTGAACAGAATTACAAGTTATTCTTCCCTCTAGACTTGCAAGAAGCATTCTGGGATACTCAGGTTTTAACTCAACAAGACCGCTCAATATAGTATCTTTTATGTACCATCATATACCAAGAAAAGGAAACCTATTTTAAAAGCAATTTAGCTAATGTAAAAATACTAACCATTATCAGCAAAAGGTCTTACTGTCTCAGATGTAACAGACTCAGAGTTACAAAGCTCTGCTGCTCTGGATTGTGCATTTTCTGGAGCACCATCAGACTGAGAGGAGGGACAGGGAGCAGATGACTGACCTCCATTTTCCAAAGGCTGCCCTTTTACTGTGTGCATCTAAGAAAATGGGGGAAAACAACCGATACTATGAAACTTTGAATACCTTCCACAGGTTCAAAGGTCAAGACTAAACTGTTTTTTTGATAATTGTTCCTATTTAAAAATCTAAAACTAAAGTTATCACATAATGTTGGGTATGATTCAATCATACTTTTTTTTCCTAATTTTAGTTTTACACTTGAAACCAAAGTTATAAAACTATCTACATTTATATTATGTTTCATAGCATAATTTTATAAATCCACATTACAAAACAGTATTACAAAAGCACACATGAACTGAAAGAGTAATCGGTATTCCAGTTTAGACTTCTTGACATATTTCTTCAGTACTGTAGGTGTTACACAGATGATCTAAAACAACCTTGGGAAACAAGAAAAATGTAGCAGTTCTGGACAGTGCTTTCAAACCTGTTCAATTTGTGTATTGAATTTAAGTTTGTGGATTCTGTTGTCGGAAGGATATAGAACCCGTAATCCGTACTTCCCCAAGGCACATGCCAAGGGCCAGGGACTTCTGTCTGAAGCACGTGAGTGCACTGAACTCAGTCTGAAAGATCCAGTTTGTCAGCAAGCGTTACCTGTTTAACTTTATGGATTCTGGTAACAAGCTCTTCAACAGAGACGCTGCCAGCAATGACTTCCAAAGGGATTCCATTGTCTCCTATAAAAAAACTGGATGGAACACACACTACAGGATCTGCACAGCAACAGTTAAGGGCAACAAAGAACAAAAGCTTATAAAGAAACTTTAAAAGGAAAAGCAGAAGTCCTTCCCACAGAACATTTTGCTCCAATATTCTATTTCCACCTGGTCACCAGTAGTCAGTACGAAGGGAGGAAGAAAGAAGACACTAACAAAAATGTTGGAAAACATTACATACAACTGATTAGTAGTTCTTCTTTTCTTTGAAACGGTTTAAGCCAAAATATTTTTCTCCAACACACACATACCCAACAATCCATTATGCTTTGACTTAAAAGGTTTTGTTTTAGTGTAAGACAACAACTTATGTAGATGATAATGAATTATTCACAGCATTAAGGAAATCCAAATTAAGATACTGAATTCCCTTTCTCAGCATCATACAGAATTCCTGAACTATATGCAGTGACTTACTTAAGGTATGCAGATGTTTGCCTAACTTCATACCTGTGTATCTGATAGAACCCAGTCCACTGCTTATTCTTCCTCCTCTGTAATTCTGAACTCCATCTAATAATTTAAAGCATTGCTGCTTTGTTTTCTAATGCTGGTTAGTAATTCCAAGGGGTTATTTTCTTTACATAATGCTTTGGATAATTTTCTATTTGGAGAATTACATAGGATCAACATTGAAAAAACACAACTTGTTCACTCTAAAAACCGACAGTAAGTTGAATACGTAGATGGTATCTTTTAACTACATGGGTTACTGCATTTTTGTGCCATAAGAAGTATTTTTAATAATGTTGCTTGTAAATATTTGTCTTAAGAACAGCATTAACTTGTAAAGTGCAATTATCTGTAATCATAATGTAGCATCTGAACTGATTGGAAAGGATACAAATTTGAGAAAACTGCAGGCATGCTTCACTGTTTAAAAGAAAAAGTTTGTTTAGGAGGAGCAGTCACTTCACAACAACTTCAGATTAAGTCTTACATCATAAAAATAACTGTCCTACTACCACACACAAAACTATTTAAATACTTGAAAGAACACCAAAAGCAAATTTGCATTGCATCTTCTCATTAAGATTTTGTGTAAGTGTTGACATGGTGACAATCCCTGGTTATCACAGTTGACTACATAAGATTTAGGGAAACAGTACTAAGAAGCAATTCAGGAAAAAGGCACCTAGTCTACTGAGTGCAAATAATATAGTAAGTCTAATAAAATGCCTATAGAGCATTTAAAAAACCACCATTTTGGGAAATGTCAGTGCACTTTCTGCACACAGACTGGAACACTTAAACATAACAGAAATAGCTGAGCAGTTTTCCCAGAAAATTCAATGCTTCCCTATTCTATGTGTTACAGTAGAGGCAAACACATTTTCGCTGGGGCTTTACAGATTTTTATCTTTCTGAATTCATGACAGTTTTAAAATTCATTATGTAAGTTGGCAAATCATGAACTGCCTCAAGACCACTCGCATTTCGATTCCAGCTTTTTTACATAACTTCTGTGTGTCTTCCTCTTGAAAAACGACAACCTCAAGCATTTTTTTTTTTTTTTTTTACCAGCGCTGGAATACAGTCCAAAATACACAATGAATATTCGGCAGAACACAACAGTATACTTTGAAAATTGGAATTTTTCAGGCTCTAGCAGCTTCAGAATTCACTTACATGAATTCAGGAGAATTCATTTATGCTCGGGAACCTTTTAGTTAGACTACCTCCAAATCAGGGCAGGGACTTCAAAAGCCTCTTCCTCTCATCATCATTAATGAGAGACTGTATAAGAGACAGAATGAGAATAGGATCAAACCTTTTGGTGTCGATTTTAATAGCAACAAAACCATCTGAGGCAGCTTCAGTCACCTTCTCATCTTCCCACCTTGCAGCCATCTCAGTAGACTGTTCATCCTCACCTGCAAGATACAGCACATGTGTGAAGTTAAACCCACCACAAATTACTCTTTCTGGTCTGATTTTAGCTTGGCTTCATTTGCTTGAAATCACCTTTGAAAGACACTCTCATGATTATTTTCAAGTTAGGTTTTGGGGTTTGTTTTGGTTTGGTTTTGGTTTTTTGTGGGTTTTGGTTTTTTGGTTTTTTTCTCCCTTCTTCTGATAACCTAGAGACAATTCACTCCAGCTGATTGACCTTGCTAACATGCCAAAAACCTAACGTACCAAAAATCCTTCCAAGCCAGCAGGCACGTAGCTTTTGCAGTCATTCAAATGCATGGTGAGCTGGTCCAAGGGACCAGAAGGGACAGGACCACACAGATGGAACAGAGACAGAGGCACCAGAGGTGACGGCAAGTCCGAAGATTGGTTTGACTGCATCATCTAATTGCACAACTACCGAAGGACCTCATTTTCATGATACAGTGTTTATGCTTACACTTTAATATTTTACTTCAGTATACTCTCATAATATGTAAGGAGATCCCACAGCACAGAGGGAACCATTGCTTACCTCTGACATCAGCTTTGATCCACTAACATGCTAAAACTATCCACTGCCTACCCCTTATAAATGTAATTACACATTGGTACACCAGCTGCTAATAAGTAAAACTATACTTTCCACTCCTTGTAAATACATAATTCAGCAGACAAGGTTTCACAGTTTGATGGTGTTAAAAAAACCAAACACGAACCACGAAACATTTATTTGCAAGATTATTTGTAACTTGACATGAACAGTAACAGTAGGAGAGGAGGAAAAGGTGAGGAGCACAGAGGAACAAGAATAACAGTGGAAGAGGAGCTACTTAAGTTAGGGGAACTTAAAAGGTGCTCTAGGGCCACTGATTCAGAAGTACTGTTTTAATCAGATGAAACAACAATCATACATTTATCTTCCAAAGCACTGTTTTAGTGAGGATGTGGGTTAATAGATAGATTCTGAAGAATATTAACAATCTTTCAACAACTAAACTGCTCTGCAACCATTTGTTTATCTTCAATCTGTATTACTTCCAAGCAGCTTGGAATTGACTGTACTCTTGATGAAGAATTTGAGTCACAAGTATAGAAGTATAGTAGCCCATTATGCAATGACAACAACAAACCATTTGTGTTTCATCTCAGTTGCCATTTCATCCAGTATTTTTACTCGTTGAAGATCAGGAGTTACACATGGAGTCCCCTGGCAAAGCACTGCTGCCTTAAGGCCGTGCCTGTCTGCCCACGATGCCTCTCAGACAGACACGTATCAAAACTACACTGGTCAGAAAACACTTTTCCAAAAGCATATGTGTTGATTTTTCCCTGGAAGTACTGGAACAAGTAAGAAAGTATTCATCTCTATTACTATCTACATAAGCAAGTAAATATTTAGGGTATTTTATGTAGGAACCTTTCCTCGTTCTTTAAGTGCAGTGCTTCCAACTGTGGTCAATGGACACAGCTGTTCTGCAGAGAGTGGCTCAGCCTCCTCCCCCATTGCCAAATGCTCAGACAGCTGCTTCACCACACTTTTCCAAAAGGACATGTGCTCATCCGATTAGGCTACTAAAAATATCTGAATACTTGCCTAACACTAACTTTTCCACCCAAACAACTGCTGTAGAAAAAGAATGCCAAAAGACACAAACAGGTCAGAGTGTTCACAGTAGAGTCTCTGAGAGACATGACCCGTGAATGAAAATGCTGATAACTCACATTTTATAAAGCTCTATACCATGAAGCACAGTTTAATATTGCGACTACCAACAGAACAGTAGTTTATTGGCATGCATCTTTTGTTTTGATAACCCTCTCTCATTTAGAGCTTAAAGTTCATTTATTATGGTTTTGTAGTAATAATTCTATCCTGAAACTGCCAGGTCACAGGAAAAGCATCAGAAAACTCAAGAGGTCAAGCTGAGCAGAACTTGACATAATTCATAATTCTGCTAAACACTGAGCTATCACAACCACTGTAGAATGCTATTTCCCAAGACTCTCAGACTTATGTTTCTCAAAAAAAAGCATTGCTTTATTTCACTTGGCGGAAAGACCTCTACACAATTCACAGTCACACTTGCTCATCTCTTAAATTTGGTCAGGTAAATTTAGTATCAACATAGGGAAAACGTATCCATCCTTTCTCAAGTGATTCAGATAATCAGAAGAGACCCTTTTTCTGCAATGACTTATTTTCTGTACAAGTAACGTATTCAAAACCACCACAGGTTGTCAAAGGACTTCAATCTCCCCATTCCTCAGCACATAGTCATCAGGGAAAAGTATTTTCCTTTCAGAAGACAACAGATAAGCCCAGCTGGCTTCTTAATATCCAACATTTCATAACTACTCAGTAAGGATTGCCCGTTCTGGAAATGACAGAAAGCCGGGACATTAGGCTGTTCACCTCCTCCTCCTTTCCATCACTTCACATATTTAACTTGAAAAGTGCTTCAATACAGCTTGGTTACAAAACACTAACAAATCGTTTGTCGATTGCAAGTAAGTGCTTTGTAAAAAAAAAAAAAAAAAAAAAATCTAAAAGTTATGAACAAAGGAAGGGGTGTTTCTACAAATACTACTAAAAAGAAATACAAACATTTTAGCTTGACATTTTTTCTTCCCCCCTTCATTTTTTCACTGCTGAGAAGGACTTTTTATAAGTGGCCTGGTATTTTCATTATCAGAACACATCTAACTTTTGGGAAGAATTATCTTAAACACTTCAATCAGAACAGAGGGGGTTCCATATCAACTGAACAATTAACTTTAGATTAATAACTCAAATAATGAGAGGAATTTTTTAACTCTGAAGGCTAAATAATCACCTACAGAACAGCAACCAGCAAGATACCAGAGACATTCACCAGATCTGTTTCAGTATCAGGAACACTTTTTCCCTGTGCAGCAGCAGAACCTACTAGCAATTATTTGATGTCACAAAGTAACTTGTCTGGTCCCCAAACATAACTTCCTTGCTTTGTGTGTACAGAAGCATCTAATCCAACACCTCACCTTAATATTTAAAATCAATTTTCTAAGGCAGACATGCTTTACCTTATGCTCCCTGGAGAGCATGGAGCAACCCCTTTTATTGCAAGTTCCCATTAATTCAACAGGATCTTTAATATGCTTATACAACTTCAACACCAGAATATGCTGTGAAGGTTTTAAGAATGAAACTAAGAAAATCTTA
Organism: Podiceps cristatus; assembly: GCA_000699545.1. NCBI lineage: Eukaryota > Metazoa > Chordata > Aves > Podicipediformes > Podicipedidae > Podiceps > Podiceps cristatus. The sequence goes on along the minus strand of KL287988.1, from coordinate 1,152 downwards.
GCATTATAGCTGCAAACAAAAAAGTTAAAGGAAAAAAAAAAGGTTGAACAACATGCAACTGCAGTCACAAACACCACCTCATTGTTAAGATAAATAGCCACATTATTCCTTGCTTGACTGGAAAATATTCTAGAATCAGAAGGAATAATCCAGTTCTCCATTTTTCTAGGGCTTGTTTAGAGAAATGCAGCAAAGAGGAAGAGAGGGAAGGAGACAGGTGGTAGCAGAAACCAGAAAGAGACAAATCTACTAGATTTCAGTATTTTTTGTCAAGGGTGTATCTAATAGCTATACTCCACAGTGGCCACCCTAAAATTACAGTTAATTTGTATTTTCCGTTTCTCTTACTAATTTTTTTCTTTACTAATTTTTTTGTCTCACATACATTACTGGATGAAGCGTACAAAACAAAACAGAAACACTGAACGCTTCTGAAAGTGAGTTTTCTTGCACAGAAAGCCGCTTTCAAATGCTTGTCTCCAGCGCCTACGGGCGACTGCAAAGACTCGAAAGATATCATCACAACCGACTGTGCGGTTTTAAATGTGGATCAACCCAAACAACAAACCCAATCACTGCTAGCATAAAACCTGGCTATTCTTTCAGCACTCCTTCAAACATGCCTGCTTCCACACATGGTGAGAAAGTACGTTCTTGGGTTTCCCAACTCCCTTTCCCAGCAGGTATAAGAGAACTGCTTTGCAATCAACTCCATCACTGCTCAGCTGCCCTGATCCCACTGTTCCTAGGGTAGGCCAGAACATGGCAGAGCTCCCTGACACTTAATTCTGGAGATATACCCGCCCTAAGTAACACCCCCTCTTTTTCAGGACTCAAAAACAAGCAAAACAAAACAAATCAAATCCTTACAGCTTACTACAATGTCAAAACTCGGTTATATTCCTGCAATAATAAATTTATCTCCACTCTGTGTATCTAGATATTCCTACATCCAACTAGTCAACATTCACATCTGAAAGAAATAGCCTGTTTGTGTACAATTTTAGTTTCATAAAAAATAATGGAAATAAGTCACAAAGTACACTTCTCAACCCCGCTATGTATGTATCAAGTTTAAAAAACTCATAGGTACTGAATTATTATTTAAAAAATCTTTGTGGTAGGTTAACTTTGGTTGCACACCCTGTACCC
>KL287987.1:1120-23058 GCA_000699545.1 Podiceps cristatus | reverse complement strand
TGCTGAACCCAGGAAGAACCTCTGTGGAGAGTAGGGCTGGATTTCCTCTACTGCTGGGATCTGAGCGCATGCAGGTTGGATGCTACACAACCCTGGATTACATCATTGGTGACACTGGGATTGCTAAAGGGAAGCACTTCTGGGCTTTTCACGTGGAAGCTTATTCATACTTGGTGAAAGTGGGAGTTGTTTCTAGCAACAAGATACAGAAATTGTTCCATAATACCCATGATGTGACCAGCCCAAGGTAAATTGCAGACTCTTGCTTAATACATATTTTATATAAGGAGAGTAAGCTTGATCTCAATTAGTGAACAAGGTGAACCTAACCAGTGGAAAGTGGCTTGAAGGACATCGTGTAAGCAGGCTGTCCTGTTCATTCACTACTATTAGTAGAAAGACGTTCTGATTATCCAGAGTGCTATTTTCTTTCCTTTTGGGAAAGAAACTGCGTTCCTGTAGATGTCAAGATATGTCAGTTAAAGCAAGGTAAAAAAAAAAAGCATCTGTTGCAAGGTTGAAGGAATGCTTAATTGTCAGTAGTAAGACTCTCTTAATTCCTTTAGCATAGTAGGTTTGGCAGCCATTCAGAGGTACAATGTTCACTGTGCATATCTGTGTAGCTTGGTGTAGCTTGCGTCACAGTGGATTCCAAGTCACTGGTTTATCCCAGGCTATATGCTTGCATACCATACTGAAATGCTGCTGAGCACAAGCCAAAGTACAGTGGGCAAACCAGCAAAAATATTTCCAGCTCTTAATTACAGTTGTAGAAGCCTGGATGTGTCTAGGAACTGCAGGCTGGGAGGCTATCTCCTGGGAACTCTTAACTTTTTCAGGAATCTAATAAATGTATTTGCTTCCTCCTGTGCAACGTACTGAAAGTGTAAAAATTCCCATGTTTTGAGCTGCTTAAAGTCAGGTGGAGCCTTTTTGCAAAGTGAGAAGTTAGGTCCTGGTTTCCTGATTTCTTTTTCCTTATCCACACAAATATCTGGGAAACTTTAGCTGACACACATCCAGCCTTCCCCCAAACACCGCAGAAATGCAAACAGAGCTGGAGATTGTCTGTACAGAAGAACGTATGCTCCAGTCTGTCTTCATCTGGGGACAGAAGTAGGGGGGAAGAGCACATAGACCGAACAAATCCGACTACAAACATTCCCCAGGAGCCAGCTGGGAACAGGGGTTCAGGGAAGTCTTCAGGCAGAGCACTTCAAAAAAGAAACCAACCAACCAATCAAAAACTTAAACCACTACTTTTTTTGTGTTACGAATTTTAAAGACAATGTAATACAGCAGCAGCATGGAAAATTCACAGGATACGAGTAATGTTAAATGTATTTACTGGTGTCATTTAACATGTAAATAAAGTTAAACATATCTTATCCATAAGGATTAGCTGTATTGGCTAAATCTCAAGTTAACTAATTTACTATAACTGTAGGTTCATTACTGATTGTCTAGCACGAGTACATTTAAATGCATTCACTCCTTAGTCAAGCCTTCTGTGGTCTCGTCCTCGTTGGTGTTTAGCTGTTATTCTTTGAGGTGGCCAAAGTGAGTGTTCACCTACTAAATGCATCTTCCCTCCTGGCTTAGGTATATTTTTACCCCACAAGGTTTTGGCAGGTGATCATGTGGTGTTACTTATCTTACAAAAATGTTTTCTCCAGTCCACATCACTGATCCCATTTCAGAACAAAAGCAAATGGTTGTTTTTCTGTTCTAGATATGAACAAGACAGTGGTCATGACAGCGGGAGCGAAGATGCCTTCTTTGACTCATCACAGCCTTTCACACTGGTCACTTTAGGCATGAAGAAGTTCTTTATCCCCACAACACCTGCTGCCCCCAAGGATCCAGCGAGCAGAATCCTTCCCCTGCCGTCGTGCTTGGGCATCTGCCTTGACTGTGACAAAGGCACGGTGGGGTTCTACGACGCAGGCCGTATGAAATGCCTTTATGAGTGTGAGGTGGACTGCTCTGGCATAATGTACCCAGCATTTGCCTTAATGGGTGGCGCGGCAGTTCATCTTGAGGAAGCCGTCACGGCAAAGTACGAGGAGTACCACGACAACATCTAGTGCAGTAATCTCTTCCCATTGCTGTTCTGAGATGGAAGATGAGAAGAATTCTACCTTAGTTTTCAGTCCCGATCAATTACATTCTGCCTACCTGTTGCTCACAGGCATTTGGGCCATGCTTTTGTTTTGTTTTGTTTTGTTTTTTAAAACAAATGGTCCAGCCGCTTCCCACAACAGTGGGAAGTGTTCTTCTGGGAACTCTCCTGGCTTTCTTGTGATCTGTGTGACGCTGTTCTCCGCAGACTTTCTTCCCAGGGGGAAGCAGGGAAGAAGTTTGACTAGCAACCAAAATTACTCTTCACGGGTAGAAATCTGCCTTTTATGTAACTTAAATCCTTACATAGTCAGTTTTGCATTTAATGAAGTGAAAGCTGACAGCGTGATTGCCATTCTCCTTTTAAGAAATCTGCCTGAATGCCTCTGTGGGGTCAAATGCTTTCCACTTAACCCCTGAGCACCAGGGGTTGGGCCTTTCAGCATGAAATAACATTTGCAAAAGTAGACTATAAACCAGGGAGTAACCAGAACTATTTAGGTTGCATTGGGAAAGAGGAGGGTAAACTGGAATGTGATTGCATGTCATACACCTTTAATGTGACTGTAAGCTAAAACTCTGACACCTAGTGTCATATAGTTGGTGGCATAATGGTAAGTTTCTTTACTCTTCCAGGCTTTTACTATAGGCTATATGAAATATGTAAAGTGCAATTTGACCGTAAACATCAGACTTTTGAGTCCAAAACCAGAAGTGTTTGCATGTGTGAGTAATAGTACCTGTTATTTAGGCAAAAGCAAATGAGTTACTGACACGAGTAATAATATGTGAACTTTAAGAAAAAAAAAATCAGGTATTTCTTTTAATACTTGTTTCTATAAGTTATTTTTTTGATCTAGTAGCAGCTTCGTTTTTTTTAGTAAGAACGTTAAAAATGCACTGATTAAGTTTTGAAACCCACGTTTTGCCTTAAAGGATGTCTCCCCCCAAATTTCTGTTTCTTTCATGTTAAGAACTGTATCACATAGTAGTTTTTCTTAGAATCATAGAACAATAGAACGGTTTGTTTTGGAATAGACCTTTAAAGACCGTCTAGTCCAGCCCCGCCCTGCCTTGGGCAGGGACATCTTTCACTACATCAGGTCGTTCAAAGCTCTGTCCACCCTGTCATTGAACACTTACCAGGGATGGAACATCCACAGCTTCTCTGGGCAACCTGTTCTAGGGCCTCACCACCCTCCTTGTTAGAAATTTCTTCCTTAGATCTAATCCAAATCTACCCTCTTTCAGTTTAAAGCCACTGCCTCTTGTCCTGTCACTAGAAGCCTTGGTAAAAAGTCTCTCTACACCTTTCTTTTCAGACCTCTCTATATATTGAAAGGCCGCAATCAGGTCTCCCCGCAGCCTTCTCTTCTGCAGCCTGAACAACCCCAACTCTCTCAGCCTGTCTTCACAGGAGAGGTGCTCCAGCCCTCGGATAATTTCTGTGGCCTCCTCTGGACCCGCTCTGTGCTGGGCCCCAGAGCTGGACACCATACTCCAGGTGGGGTCTCAGAAGAGCAGACCAGGAGAATTGCTTCCCTTGCCCAGCTTGCCACCCTTCTTTCTATGCAGCCGCAATACAGTTGGCTTTCTGAGTTGCAAGCAACGCGTTGCTGGTTCATGTCCAATTTTTCATCCACCAGGATCCCCAAGTCCTCTGCAGGGCTGCATGCAATCCCCCAGCCTGTATTGATACCGGGGGTTGCTCTGACCCATGTGCAGGCATTTGTCCTTGTTGCACCTCATGAGGTTCCCATGGGTCCACCTCTCGAGCTTGTCCAGGTCCCTCTGGATAGCATCCCGTCTCTCTAGCGAATCAACTGCTCAGCTTGGTGTCATCTGCAAACTTGATGAGGGTGCGCTCAATCCCACTGTCTATGTTGTTAATGAAGATGTTAAATAATACTGATGCCAGTACAGACCCTTGAGGGAGAGCACTCATTACTGGTTTCCACTTGGACATTGAACCATTGATTATAACTCTTTGGACATGGCTGTCCAGCCAATTCCTTATCCATTGAACAGTCCATCCATCAAACCCATATCTCTCCAGTTTAGATGTAAGAAGTTTGTGGGGGATCATTTCAAAGGCCTTACAGAAGTCCAGGTATATGACATCTGTAGCTCTTCCCTTGTCCACTGATGCAGTCACTCCATCACAGAAGGCCACTAGATGAGTTAGGCATGATTTGCCCTTGTTGAACCCATGTTGGCTGTCTCTAATCACCTCCCTGTCTTCCATATTTTTCAACATACCTTCCAGGAGGATCTGTTACGTGATCTTACTGGGCACGGAGGTGGACTGCATCTGTTTATAGAAATCTACGTGAAAAAAACAAAACATACATACATGTGGGTACTTGCACTGTTAACTTGTGTTGTGGAAAAATAAGGATCTAAAGTGAAGGATGTTTCTAATACATACTTGGTGCTTTCTAATTTGGGGATATGCTTTCTAATTTGGGGATAGTGTTGCATCTTGATGAATGTGTGTGAAGTATGCTTACTAAGTACATGTATACAGCTGTAGAGCTATGAAATGGGACCTGAAGATCACAATACACTTAAATGAATGTAGGTCATAATGCAAAACCTTTGTGTGCTTTGCTGTCTGAACTGTTGTACTGATCTGACCTGGAGTCCATCCTGTGTCCCCACCCCGCTCCGTGTCCTCTCTCCTAAGCTTCCATCTGGTGGCAACTGTCAGAAGAAATTGGCAGAAACTGAAATTGACAGAAATGTTACCTACGCCGTGGTGAGCATGACAGCCCTTTCAAGGCTAGAAAGGCCCAGCAAGGGTAATTTCTTGTCTGGGTCTCACCCGCAAACATTTCTGCCTCAGTAAGGCTATGTGGAAGTGTGTTCCACAGCTTCATTGTGTGCTGGTATGAGAAACACTTTGATGTCCCAGGCAGCAGGTGTGAAGCAGTGGGTGTCTTCTGGAGCTTTGTCCTGCAAGAGAAATGGCAAATTGTGCCTTCCTCGTTGTCCTTCAGGTCATTCTTTTTTATAATAGATGGTTATCATGGCAGTTCTTTCCCATTATGCCCTCCCCTGTGTGCTTCCTGTTGCTGGATGGAAGCCATTCTGTACTGTGAGCATCCTGCTGCTCCTTGTTCTCTTGCCTTCTGAGGCTGACTGACGGACCCTGCCATACAGACACTGTTGCTGTGAAGGATGATAAAATTCTGGGTTTTCCTTCATTCCGTAGTCCTAAGACCGTATTTGCCTTTTTGGTCAATACCGAATATTAAGCTGACGTTTACAGAGTTTCTTCTGCAGTGTTTTCCACACAGTCCTGATGGTTAGTTGTAAACAAGCTGTGCACATACAGGGTTTCCCTCCGGTGTGTGTTATTTTGCATTTGTTGAGTTTCATCTGCTCATTTACCTAGTCACTTAGTCCTGAGGGTCTCCTGCAGCTCTTTAGTCACTTCTAGACTTGAATGTTCCTCAGTAGCTTCATAAGTAACAAATGTGATAATTTTTTTGTTGGCTTGCTTTTCCACATCTCAGAGCAATTTAAGTTTTGGTAAGACGCACTGGATCTCTTTCTGTTGTTAAAATTTATTGTTCATTCTACTTTTTTTCCCCTCAGTCATTTATTAATACATGATTAGCTAGTCAAAGCACTGAAAATTGTAAATGTTAGTACACTATTGAATAGATGACTCATGTTCTTGTATATGTGAACCCAGCAGTCAGATAGACCCAGGATTCTCTCTTCAGTAGCTGTGGCTTCTCGCCATTGCATAATCACCCGTTCATCTACCAAACCTAGTATTGGCTTAAAGCTATACATTATGGGGCTGAACTTTCTGGTTTGTTGTTCCCAGACCATATCTCCTTCCACAGACAAATGTGTCATTTTTGATTCCTCTGTTTCAGAAGCTGGTCTAAATTACAGGTTTCATGTCAGTCATGGTTAACACTCCACAGTTGCACATTTGGATTCTTTATAAGCATTTGGACCAATATCATCAGGCTTTGGCCTTTTGTTACTTTATGGAGATATTAATAAATTGAACAGTCTGTCTTAGATATGAAGATAGTCCTTCTGACTCATTTATTTTAAAAAAAGAAAATTGTTACTGGTTTGAGAATATAGAAGTAAAGTTAAACTGGGTTTTTTTCCTACTATAGCTTTATCTTACATTCATTTAAGATATGCTCTGCTATGCAATTCCTTATTCTACTGGAAAAAGACTGATGCTACTTTAATCTACCTTTTGATATGTCTGTTTGTATTTATCTCATTCTGAGTTTAAAAATTGATTTGGCTTTTGGTGTTACTTGAATACTTAGGATGCATTCATTACAGTACTCTATGGTGCTTACTCCAGCTTATTAAATAAAAAACCCTCACTGTCAGAGGCACTGACAATACACTGTCACATTTTTTCCACTGCAAAGGAAGTATCACCTTTCAGAAATACAGTTCAGCAGTACTTGCCTATCCAGATACTTATTTTTCCAGAACAAGTTTCTTCCTATGAAACAGCACTTTACAATGTAGACTAAGCTAAGAATGGTGTGATATTGTGTGGATCTTTGTGCAATATAGTTGTTTGGTGACTACTGTGTGATTTGCAAAGCTCCATGCAAGTGTGAATCATGTAGACACTTTTTAGATGTCTAAAGCTTTAACAAAAATGCCTTGTTTAAAACAATTCTGAAATGTAAATGTGATGTCTTTTTTTTTTTTTTTTTAATAAAAGCTGAAAAGTACAGTAGTTTGTTCATTCACATTCTTACATCCCAGCTCTGAAGTACACTGGTTGAAATAATGTTCCTTACAATAGATGACAACAGGTGACTTGCAGGGAGAAAGCACTGCTTTTATTCCTCAAGTCTGCCCATATACCAGTACCTCTAATTTTAGGAGGACTAAAGAGTCCAGTTTGGACTCGCTGCCACATCATCAGCTTACTTAAGATGCTGATGTTAGGAACTTGGCTGCCTGAGGCTCCCTTTCCAGGCAAGGGAGGAAAATACGGGTCCAAAAGGAACATGGCTCTCAGGCATTTTCAGGGGAATCTACCCCTTCCTTCACAGAGGGAGCAGATGATGCTTAGCTCTCCAACCAGAGCAGCCCAGCCAAGAGACCTAACTTAGGTTGGATGGACCTGCCCTGCTCTGCAGTTCTGAAAATTGCTGCCACTGCTTAAATCTGCATTTCTCTGAAAATTCAGTGTTTACATTTGTCGACTCTGCTGCTTTCAGGATGTTTTAAGTTCCAGCCTGGGGTGGCTGCTGCCTGCAGGCCTGCTGTGTGTGCACCTGTGAGCGCTGGGGGTTCACACTGACCGTTCCGTGAGCTGTGCCGCGGCCGGTAACGCGGCCACAGAGTCCTCCATTTGCGCGTGTGTCTGCCTCAGGAGAGATGGGCTGACGCTCCTGGGAAAGCAGTATTCAAACCAAGTGCGGTAGGGTGCTGAATTTTCTCAACTTTCTGATTCGACTGCCATCTTCAAGTATGTCATTCAAAAGTGTTAATAATGGGTCTGTTTATTGCTTGCAGCTGAGTAAAACTGACACTGTAGAGACAGAAGGGTGGGTGAGGAAGCACTTGCAAAGGCTCGGGGTGAAGAATATTCTTGGCGCGACATCAGTAGATGAATGCTGAGCTGACTGCCACTTCCAGAGATGCTTGCCATCATGGGAAGACTCTGATGGTGCATGGTCTTTTGGCTCAGCTCCCATTTGGTAGCAAATTTCTGAAAGCTTATTTTGAGGTTCAGAAAAACAGACTGCATCTGTGTAAGAGAGAACTTCAGTTTGTAGCAGAGTCTCAAATTAGAAGTGGCTTTGACTTGGCCTGAAGGATATTTCTAGCTCCTTGGCAAAATAATAAGGCTTTTTGTGTATTTATTGCCCCACTATAAACATTGCACTGGGCAAATCCAACTTAGCATGAAAGGATCTGTTTGTTTTAGCTAGCCTGCCCAGTTTGACAGGCTTAGTCCTGTTCTTAACCCTTTTATTTCTCCTGCCTCCTATCTCCTGTAAGACATTTGTAAAGGAGAAATAGGAGGCTCAAACACTATCAAAAGGTGTTTTCTCAAAAATTTCTCTTCCTGCCTGTCTATTAAATAAATTCTGCCTCTCTTTTGCTCCATCACACCCATATCAGCGCAGCTTTGGTGCAGTTAACTGGATTTCCTGCTCTTTTCTCAGACTTTGAAATGGCTACAGCAGCAGTATCCTCTGCTCCTCCATGCACTGTAACTGATGTGAGACAGAGGAAAAAATATATGGAGCTATCCTTAAACCTGTCAGAAGGAGATGGAGAGGAAGTGCCCTAAGTAGACAGGAAATTTTCACCTTAGCGGAAAAAAACCCAAACAGTTTCAGAGGAGAGGAAAAAATTAAGATTTTTTTCCTCGTGGTCTGTGAGTGACTGTTGTGCAGGGCAGGGAGCCCGGCAGGCAGGGGAGATTCCCACTGGTGCTACTAAACATGTACAGCCCTCAGCACAACTTGGCATGGTATCCAGAAATGGCTGGTTTTGGGGTTGGTGACCCAGTGCAACCCAGTGGGTTAAACCAGGGGGAAGTTGGGTGCGCTCCTCCCAGTTTCTTCCTGTATGGCATAATGTGCAAATGACTTTGTTTCTGCCTGAGCTTAAGTAAAAAGATTGTATTTGGCCTCTGTCTGTGTCAGTTGATTTAAAGGATGTCCGTCTCCAACAAAGACTTGTCAGAATATCTATCCACCCTTTCTTAAAAAGAGAACTACAGTAGAACTTTTAAGAGTAGAATTTACATTAATGCAATTTAAATGAGTCATCATACTTAGCTAGAAGGCATGCCACAAAACCACTGTAACTAAAACAGTGGAATGAAAAAACTTCCTTTAAGAAATCACTCATAAATACTTCAAAACCAGGTTAAGCGATGAATGGAGATTAAGAATTCACTTGACAAGTCACTTCATAAGAGAATTGCAGGGATCTGAACTAACTACTTGGCTATGGAAAACAAGCAGCACTTCCATTTCATTCATCACTGAACTTCCCTAAATACAGATGTGGGTATATGCATTTATATTTGTGAGTACATGCATGTCTCTTTTTTCCTGGAAAGTTAGTTGACTACTCATGAAGTTGTTAGGAAGGTCAGAAAACACTGAGACTCATTCAAAGAATACTGACAATTGTTTTTAGGACCGTCTTGTTCAGGACGTTGCATACTGCTGGGCCAAGCGTGCTCACTGCATGCAGCTATTTAGACTGTGCGGGGTGACAGAGGGTGGTCCTTCTCTATGCAACTGGGGACGTCGCGGGGGGAAGGGACTGTTTACCGTGAGGCAGAAGGATCTGGGGCAGTGCTGGTGTTGCATCTCCTCTACACGCAAACGCTAAGCCAGAAGAAGACATGAAGGTGTGACGTTGCACCCCAGCAGAGCTGATGAGATGATTTTTCCTCATTGAACCTGGAGACACCACAGACACTTGTCACCTCCTTCCCTGCGGTTCCTTGGCACTTACAAGAAGACTCTGGAGTTGAGAATGATGTTGGGGGCACCTTTCAAGCCCAATTTCTGTGTATTTACCCTGGCAGAAATACTCCGTGGCCATGTCTACAGGATACCCACGCAGGGTCACACCCCCACAGCATCTGCCTGTGGGGAAGAAGCTTTCGCCGCTGACCACCCGGGAGCTAACTGGCAAAGGAAGCTGGTTTTGCACAGTCATTCCAGACTTCAGCTGAGTTTGTCACTTCTTCCCTTATTTAGAAGATGCTATGTATCAGGCACCCCTTGATACTAAAGAGTATTTATGCAGGTATAATTTCATTCATGCTCATTTTATTAAAACTTTTTCCCACCTTAGAGGGGAATGGGCAAACCCTTACACAAAGTAAACATAGCTCAAAATGTTAATGGATTTTTTAAAATTATTTTTTAAATGACAATAGAGTCCATTTTAGAGAACTACAGAGGCAGAAAAACAAGGATGAAGAAGGATAAGACTGGACTTGCTATGAGAAAAAAATCATGTATGCTACCAGTAGTACCAGGTTTATACTATTTTATTTCAGAGCACTTTGATTCTTTCAGGCATAAAAAATGATGAAAAAAGCATTTTCAAGACACTAGTGAGGAAAGGATGTACTGCTAAGATTTCTCTCTGAAAATCCTATTTCTTCTCTAGATACTTTAATTCACTTGCTAATACACAGATTTTTTTGTTTGTTTGTTTATTTGTTTTTTTAAAACCCCAACTGTATGAAGCTTGTATTTTGCCTGGGTCCACTAAGGCAGCCTGTCATCACTCTAAGGCCCATCCAGTTCCCCATGCACCAGCCAGCACCTGGCAGTCACAGCACCCAGACTGGTGCATTACTGCTGTAATCAAAGGGCTGTAACATACAGCATGCAGATGTGCAGTGTAAATGCGTTCAGGAGTATCTTAAGCATACATTTATCTTCCAGCACCCCTTTTTTAACTTGCCATGAGAGTGGCCAGCGTGACAGGACATGTGGGCTTAGGGGGCCTTTCTTCAGGGCCTTGACATCATATTTTGTTGGGTCCCAGGTGCTGGTTTTGGATCTGAATGAGTAGACCTGAATATGTGGGTAGGATTCACTTTCATTGACTTTCTAGCATTTACGCCTTTAATTTTGCCGCCTTCTCAGGTTCTCCTATCTAGCTAGTTGCTGGATTTCTAGTGTTAAAGCAAGCAGAAGGTTTTTTTTTTTTAGAGAAGCAGTCCAAAGAACATGTCCTTGGAGACCACAAAACCACATGTAAAGTTATTATAAATGGTAAGGAGAAAATACTAATACTCACTTGTTTACAGTATTAATGTACTACTTGGTTTAGTATTTTATTATTTACAATGATTTAAAAACCAAACCAAAACAAACAAAAACCTAGTTTAAGAACTTGATTTTTTTTTTTAACTTTAAAGAAGACCTATCATAGAATCATAGAATCATCTAAGTTGGAAATGACCTTTAAGATCATCAAGTCCAACTGTTAACCCAGCACTGCCAAGCCCAGCACTAAACCATGTCCCTAAGCACCACATCTTTTAAATACCTCCAGGGATGGTGACTCAACCTCTTCCCTGGGCAGCCTGTTCCAGCCTGACAACCCTTAAGTTTAGTCCATATTGTTTAAGAAATACTAATTTCTTAATTGTGATTTTGTGGTTCTAGTCCAACCATTAACTATGCCTGTTTTCTTTTAGAAGAGGGGGCAACAGCAACTAGCATTAGCACCAGCTCTCAGCTCAAGCTCCTGCTGCAGTGTTATACCTTCCCTCAACTCACCCCCTGGTCACCTTTGGGGAAATCTGTCCTCACGGGACCTCTAGCTCCAGATTCATCCCGATAAGGCCAGTTACATGTGTTGGTGAGACTGGAACATGTAGCCGGTCAGCAAGGAGAAATGTTGAAATATTTTTAAGAACCAATAATCAAAGCATATTGGCTGAGAAGTAGAAACTAAAATAGGAGAGATGGGCTGTGCGGTTTCACAGCAGCCCTTGGCAGTATTTCCTGGGAGACAAGCTGAGCCTGCTTTGTTCAGCTCATGTATAGTCAGTGTGTGCTTTGCTTTATACAATCTGCAGTTTCACAAATACCCATTTACTTCTCAAGGGAGAGGCGCAAGATTTAAGATTGCGTGAAGTGCTCTTTGACGTGGGACCAACCCAGGCTTTAATGTATTTTCCAATGCTGCTGGTAGCATTGGGCTGTCCTCCACAGAACATGTAAGAAATGCAAAGGCACAAGGGCTGGCTGCTTTGAAGTAAATCTGGGAAATTATTCTTCTCCTTTGAAATGCAAACCTGATGGCAAAGCCACTGCTCTAGTGGCTGCCATTCTCTTTGATATGGGACATACAATGCAAATGAATGCTAGCAAGTGACAATCAAAAGGCTTTGAGAAGCGAAGGACCAGAGAAAACATATTCTTATTTTCTACAGCTGTTACGCTAAGCAATACTCAGCCTGTTGAAACAGTTCAACAAGTAGGTCTGCAGAGACCAACTTGTTGGAAATTAATTTAGAAGCTTGCACCTCCCCAGTGCGACTCAGTGGATGATTATAATGTGTTTCACTGTTGAGATCAATATTGGTCACATTTGCAAGGTGTTTGTAATGAGAAATTTAGGCTCAGATTTGCCAACTTCTGTACAGATTGTTGAGAAATCTGCTAGAAGTTCTTAAGTCGTCATTAGGGTGAACTCTGATTTAAGAAGAATGCTCTCTATCAATATTAAAAAGATTTCTTCATCACTAGTTGACATTTGTTCCTGTTGTGGATTTAGCAAAATGTGAATTTCTTATGCTTGGTTATTTCTTTTTAAGATTACACAAACCTTTCCCCCCCTCCCCCCCACCCCATGGTGCCATCATTCACTGATGACACTAAAAGGAAAAGCAAGTTCTATTGAGGAATAAAAATCAACTTTTTCTAATTTCAAAACAATATTAAATTTCTTTTTTAAAAAGACAGTCTAAGAAGTGACCACAATACCCATGGGTTGCAACCCCAATGGGTTGCATTTTCCTGAACTGAAACATCACTAAGAAAGTAGATGACTGATGCAGGCAGGCATAATTATTCCTCCTTTTCAGTGCAGACAGGATTTTAACCATGTGTTCTTTAACAGAACATAGCTATTTTTATGGTCTGGATTTATCCAGTTTACATAGTAAGCTTAGATTTCATGCACACCTGTGTACATCATGTGTGAATAAGCCAGAATATGTTCAGCCCCAAACTGGTTGAAGTTACGAAGTGAGCTTTGTTCCAAGGCTTGCTGAAGGAAATAGGAAATCTGAGGAAAGCAGCTATAAGTCAAGATAGTGGAAAAGGAAAAAGGAAGTGTTATAACCTTGTCATACAGGAGCCTGCTAATTTTTGCTTTTCTCTTTCATAATTGAGTGTACTGACCAGAACATTTATCTCTCTCTGCCCTTCCCCTTCTTACAGTAGATTTAGTCTAAATGCTTGCAAAATATTGTATGTGTTGGCATAAATAGTGGCAGAAATATTCAGCAGATAATTAATGTTAGGTTGTTTTGTTTAACACCTGGGCCTTTTTATCTTATCAAAGTGGTAAGACCACAATATTGCAAGTTATCAAACTATTTGTTGAAGAGGAAGGAAAACCCTGTTCTACACCTTCATTAACAAGCTGTGATTTGATCCTTGGATAGTTATCATTTGACACAGTTATTAATGTTAGCAGGCTTCAGATTCTTTATGTTTTGTGCTAAGTTTTGCACATTTAATTATTAAAAACTATTGCTGGATTCAACATAAGAGAAAGAAAATATGTGTTGAGCCTCATTCAGAAAATCCCAAATAATCTTCCTCATTTTGAAACACAGCTAATCCCCTCCGGGAGAGCTCAGCTCTCCTCTTTTTTAAGAAAGTGTACTCTACTGACAAAACATCGACTGATCATTTGCTTTTACAAGACGTCTTCCAATCACGTGGAACAAAAAAAGCTTTGAGAAGGTAACTTAAACCCATCTTGTTTGCCTTGTCTTCAAGACCTCATCACAGCATTTCGGTAATTTCGTAAATTCCAGAACAGACACTGAAAGAAGCCGAGACCGACACACTCATTCAATGCCTTCTGCTGGAGGGATGCAAGTGTCTGTCCACATAGATATCACAGAATCATGAAGATCTTTACTTGACAATAGCCATGATCTATAGCACACTAAAAAGAAAACTTGGATTCCTGAAAATAAATAGTCTTAGACTCCTTTGTGTTCCAAAACCCTCTACTTTTATCCTCATCACTCACCTGCATGTTTTACTTCTCATTGCATGACCATTTTTACACGCAGTGATGTCAAGTGGCTGGACTTTCAACCTCTGAGATCGTAGTCTTGAGCAATTGCCATGATCATCTCTGCTTGTAATTAAACACTCAGATTCAGTGTGAAATAGCTATTTCTTCAGCTGAACAGCCAGATTTCTGTGGCACTGTGCAGTCTGCAGCCTTCCATATCCAGCCATGAATATAATTAAGTCATGAGCTTAGTACCATTAAGGTGCTGGCATTACACCATGCAGCTGGTAATCACACCACCTCTTGCGAACTGCTGTCTGTACAGGGCTGTCAGAACCCTTCTTAAACAGGATTCCTAGTGAAGCAAAGCATCCAGCCGCTTACTCTTCAAAGCTGATTGCATTTTCATTAAATACTGGAAAGCAATAGGTCAAGCCATAGCTTAGTGCTGTTACCTGAAATTGAAAATGAGTCCTGAAACACACAAAGTACTTCTAGAGAGGAGACATTGTTTTATTCTGCGCAGGGTGCGAGGCAGAAGATTTCCACAAATCACGCACACCTTGGCTAACATACGGCTAACATTTCTACACTTTCTTAAGCTGTTATCAGTATTTTACAGTTACTCACAATTACTTTCTTCTCTCATTGGTCATTACATTTCTTGTCTCTTAATTAAAGGCACAGCAGACAATGTACTACACATGCTCTATGGGGAAGGGGCTTCTGCGAGTAGGGGGTGACTCCAGCCTAGGGCGTGATTTTTACTGTGTTAATGAGCGAAGTTCGCACAGAGTTCAGTTTCTTATCACTGAAAGTCCAAGCTAATCACGGGTTCCGCCTTATCAGGCCCTAACAAGGATGCACCATCCTTGGGCCTCATCTTGATGCTTTATGTTTTGCCTCCTCTTTTCCAGGGTATTTTGAATTCTGCTTCTTGGTAGTTCTGTGGTATCTGAAGTTCTGTCCTTCACCAGTTGATTGTTTCTTGATAGTCTGCATACCCTATTTATGAAAGCTCAGCATGTGAAAGGGGACATTGCATCTAAGTATCTTATTTATGGAATCTTAAAAATAAGAAAGGAGACATCAAGTCTGAAACACAATGTTCATACAACAATTTCCCCCCTTTGACACTTAAGGTGCTTCAACACCTTTAAGTCTTAAGTACCTATGAAGAGGTACATGCTGAAACAAACAGCAAGTGACTATAATCGTTAGAACAATCAAAAAAAGATAACTACAAATAACCATAAAAAGCAGCAGTGTCAAAGAAACTTATTTTAAAGAACTTAAAAAAATAAGAAAGGAGACTTCAAGTCTAAAAGCACATTGCTCATACAAGAATTTATGTTAAAATAATGCAAATTAAAATTGTTTACGGTAACAATTCCCCCCTTTGGAACGTATTTAAATCTTTTAACTAAGTTCTACATTACCTTGTATAAGTTGCAAGGCAATACAACTAATCCTAGTGCTAACAGTAATATGAAATATAAGTAACTTCGATTACAATCAAATTCAAAATATGAGTCAACTGATGACCAAGTGCAATTCATACAGTCTGTCTTCAGTTAAATTTTAAAAGATCATCTTGCGGATTTACTTCCCAACTATTGGGCAGTGGTCCTTTTCTTAACTCGGGTCTAGTGTATCCATGGCTTTACTCCATCTAGCTTTATTGCAGTGTATGTTGTCAGAAGAATTTGCAACGGTTTTTATTCCTGCTATTCCTTTAGATGTTCATTGCTCCAGCTTCTTGGCTATACCCAGTCTCCAGGGTGGAAAGGATGGACTGTAGCATCGCGTTCAATTCGTAACTTCTGATGTAGATACCTGTTAAGGGAAGAAAGAACTTTCCCAAAGATATCATGTATCATTTTACAGCTTGTTTACCCAAGATTTCATCATTGCCAGGTGCCTGTGATAAATTCTGATAAGGTCTTTCGTATAATATTTCAAATGGACTAACCTTTTCTTTTGATTTAGGTGTGATTCTGGCTCTTAGAAGTGCTAAGGGGAGGGCATCTGGCCATTCCAATTGAGTTTCTTGGCATATCTTACTGATTTGTCTTTTTAAAGTCTGATTCATTCATTCTACTTGAGCACCCAATTGGGGCCTCAAAGGAGTATGTAAATCCCAATCTACTCCCAAACTCCTAAACAGGGATTGGATAACTTTAGCTACAACATGAGGACCTCTATCTGATGACATTCCTATTGGAATCCCAAATCTTGGGATTATTTCTTTTAATAACACTTTAACCACCTCTCGTGCTTGGTTGGTGCAACAGGGGAAAGACTCAGGCCATCCAGAAAAGGTATCAACTAATAAGAATAAATACTGGTACCCCTTTGCCTTGGAAGTTCAGAAAAATCTATTTGCCAGTAGTGTCCCGGAGTATTTCCCTTTTGATTCTTTCAGGTGGAGGCCTACACTGATGTTGTGGATTGTTTCTCTGACATATTTTGCATTTACTGACAATATTCTTTGCTGTTCCTGTCATTCCTACAGTCAGAGCATATTTTTTCATGTTGTCTATTAATGCTTTCATTCCCCAGTGAGTCTCTAAGCGGGATTTTTCTAGTAAAGTTCTCATTAAGGCTTTGGGAAGTGTTAAACAGTTGTCTTCTGTAACCCCACCATCCATTCTCATTTTTCTCTGAATTTGTTAATTTAGCCAAATGATCATCTTTCTCCGTACACTTGCGAGGATGTCCTATTTTCATACATTTCTCTGGCCATAAACTCATGATTTCATTTTCTGCTGCTTTCTTAGCAGCGATATCCACCATACGATTTCCTACAACAACAAAGGGATTTCCCAGCTGGTGTGCTTTGGCATGATTGCCACTTGCTTGGGCAATTGCACATCTAACAATTTTCTTATTAATTGTCCATATTTCACTGGGCTCCCCTGTGCTGTTAAGAGGCCTCTCTCCTTCCACAAGGCTCCACAAGCATGTACCATTCCAAAAGCATACTTAGAATCAGTCCAGGTGTTCGCAGTTTTATCCATTGCCAATTCCAGCTCCCTTATTAAGGCTATTAATTGTGCTTTTGGGGTTGATGTACCCACCAGAAGGGCATTTGCTCCTGATACTTCATTTCAGATATTACAGCATACCCAGCTTTTCTTTGGCTGTTGTCTACAAAGCTGCTACTGTTCGCAGAATCGTTTCAGCTGTCTCCAAAGGTACGTCCTTTAAGTCACTTGTGCTCAAACGCATCTGTTCAAATGTTGTTAGACAATCATGATGAATCTGTGTTTCCCCAGGTAAAGGTAATAAAATGGCAGGATTTAATATGGAGGACACCTGCAGCTCCACGTCATCTTGTTCTAGCAATACAGTTTGTTATTTCATCATTCTGCTAGGGGATAGCCAACGTCCCCTTTTTGTTCTAGGACTGTGGCTACTCTATGTGGAACTTGAACAACTAACTTGTGCCCCAGGGTCAATTTTCTGGCTTCCTGGGTAAGCGTACTGTAGCTGCTACCTCCCGCAGGCAAGAAGGCCACCCTTTACTTACTTGATCCCGTCGTTTAGGGTAATATCCTACCGGTCTCTTCCAGGACCCCGTCTTTTGGGTGAGTCCCCCAAGCGCTATGTGCTGTCTTCCACAAACAAACAGCTCAAATGTTTTTTCCTAATTAGGCGGCCCGAGGGCCGGCGCCGTCCTTCGGGCACGTTTTACTTGGTTGAACGCCCGCGGGCACTCGGGTGCCCGTTGGGGGAGATTTCCAGGTCCTGCCGCCGCTGCGTGGAAGGGTTGAGCCCCGAGTCCGACATCGATGATCCACAAGCGACACCGTCCGTCCATGCCGAGAAACGCGCGCTGTTCGGAGTTCGGCAGATACCGCTTCTTTTCGCTCCCCTCGAGACCCCCTTTCCGCGGGGTGACAGTGCAACCTAGACAGGGAACGCTCGTCTGCATTATCTGTGACCTCTTTTGTGACACTCCGTACCCCCCCGCCTCCCGATAAATTCAACGGATCGATAGTACATTGTTTACATTCCTCCTTTGTTTGAGGTCCTAAAAATATATCAACGTACTGCAACTAGGCAACCCCCGTACTACCCTTATGCCATCCCTCCAGTTCCTTTGCTAATTGATTCCCCAAAATTACCAGACTATTCTTACATACCTGTGGGAGGACAGTCCAGCACAACTGAGTTTTCCATTTGGTGGTCGGGCTTTCCTGTTCCCGTAAATAATTTCTGACGACTCTTCCAATGGCATGCAGAAGAAAGTGTCCTTTAAATCTAATACCCTAAACCTAATACCATAAAGGTCAGTCTCTTTTATGGTGGTCAACAAAGTATGTGGATTTGCTACCACTGGGTGCACATCTTGCATAATCTGATTTATGGCTCTTAGATCCTGGACCAATCTATATTCATTTGAATGTAGTTTCTTTACTGGTAATATTGGAACATTGTACTCTGATCGACATTCAGCACTTTATATTTTATAAAATTTTCTATTAAAGGTTCAAGTCCTTTTCTTACTTCCAGTTTCATAGAATATTATTTCTGTCTTACCGGTTGCGCTCCTAGTTTTAACTCAATCCCTGCCAGTTCTGCTGCTCTTGACTGTCCTGGTATTCCTGATGCCCATGTGAGAGGAGTCACAGCATTTAAAATTTCTTCGGGAATCTGTGGAGGTGGTATAACTTCTCCCTGTTTTAACAGAAAAACTTGTGCCTCCAGCATTTTGCCCTCCGGTATCTGCACAGGGATCTGATTATCTTCAAGCACAATTTGAGCCTTAAGCTTATGTCATAAGTCTCTTCCCAATAAAGGCATAGGGCAGTCTGGCACATATGAAAATTCATGGGTAAAAACCTGAGACCCATAACCACGTTTTACAGGTTGGAAAAATGGTCTGGTTTCTCTACCACCTGTAGCACCAAGAGTAGACAAATTTTGTTCACTTAATTTCCCTTTACAAGGATTCAAAACTGAGCAAGCAGCTCTGGTATCCACTAAAAATTCCGCTGTTTCATTCCCCAACCTCAAAGAAACCGGGGGCTGTGTTGGGGAGACTTCCAAATTAACTCCTGGTCCCCGTCAGTTGAAATCCTCTCCCAGAGTAAGCAATTCTGTTGCCTTTGCATTTTCCTGATTGTTGGGGAAATGCTTAGTGAATCTTTTCTGAGGGCATTCCCTCTTCCAATGTCCCTTCTGCTTACAAATTGCACACTGGTCTTTCTCCAAGGGGGTAAAAGAATTCCTGTTCCCCTTTCCCCAATTGCTATTTTCTCTACCTTGATTCCATCTTCTTCCCTGATTTCCTTCAGCTATAGCTGCAGCCTGCAGCTGTGCCTTTTTAACCTGCTCTTTATTCTGCCTCTTTTCCTTCACCTCTCTATTATTATACACCTTCCACGCAGCCTCTAACAACTTATCTATAGATCTTGAGTCTTCCCCTTCAACTTTCTGCAACTTCTTTCTGGTGTCTGAACTTGATGGCCCTACAAATATATTAACAAGTGACAGGGCATCTTCTTCTCTCTCTGGATTTAAATTTGAATATTTTTTAGCAGTTTCACACAGCCTCTTGTAAAATACGGAGGGTGTCTCATCCTTTCCTTGCACCACCTGATAAATTTTTGACAAGTCCTTTGATTTAGGAATCGCATTCTTAATTCCAAACAAAATTAAACACTGGTATTCTGTTATCAGCAATCTGTGCACTCTATCATTTGGATCCCAGTTAGGACACCTGTCTGGAACATGATCCTCTATCCTCCCATCCTTTTGACCCTGTGTATGCACTTTTTCAGCCTACTCCCTTGCTTTTGCCATAATCATTCTCCTCTCCTCATGTGTAAAAAGAGTTGTATGAATAACCTGCATATCTTTCCAGTCCGGATCATGATTCTTTATGATAGTCTCAAGAGTTTTTGCTGCTCTCTGTGGGTCTTCTCTGTAAGTTCCCGACATTTCTTTCCATGCTTTTCAATTCGCCACTGAAAAGGGAACTTCTACCCCCACCGGGTCTCCTGTAGGTCCCACAGCCTGCCTTAGTGGAGCTTGTAACACTGCCCTCCTGCTCTGGCTTCTGCCAGCTGTCAGGCTAAAATGTTTGTTTCCATACACACTCTCGTCCTCTCTTTCAAGTCCTGCCTCCCTCCCATCTTCCACCCCCCTTTCATAATTTTCAGCTCTTGGTGGTGTCACCGTCCTTTGAAGCTCATCATCATCCTTAACCGCATCCTTCTTCTCTTGATACTTATTACACCTCTTTCCATTACTACATGCAGAACAACAGTTTTTCTCTGATTTCATTTTACCGTTATCGTGTTCAAGACTTAAAACTTTTTCGTCTTCAACAATGAGACCACAATCTCTTCTACTCTTATAATCATTCCACAGGGTAAAGAACATATCAACATATGGCACTTCATCCCACTTTCCTTCTCTTCTGCAAAACAACATCAATTGCAAGATAGTGTTATAATTCAATCTTATAATTCTGTGGCCATTTTTCATGGTCTTCTAGCACATACAGTGGCCACCACTGATTACAATACTCAATCAATTTCTTATGAGTTAATGAGTGTCCCCCAAACTTTCTCCAATGCTTTAAAATACAACCCAGAGGGGAGGTTTTAACAATGCCTCCTTCTGAGGATGTCACAGTATTTCCCATTTGCAAATAGTTATTACAAATACTGGTACCTTGAAAACAAATAAATATCAACCTGTTGCAGTACAACAATGTTCTTTAAGTTACCAGTAATTGTACCTCTTTGGGACGATAACTCATGCCTCTGTCTGCTCCAGTCATCACAGTCCCACAGTCATGTGGGAGAGATACGGAGCAGCTGCAAACTCTGTGGGATGCAAACCCACACTCTTTGATTTAATACTAAAATAGCAATGTTTCTAAACCAGCTTCAATCAGTCGTTCACCACCAATCTGTCAACCGCAAGAGGAGTCCCCGGAAAAAATCTGGTACGTGCTGGAGTCCAGCTTGTGATTCCTCCGTCAGTAACCAGTGTCGATCAGAGTCCGGTCTCAAAGTTCCAGTCCCATCTGGGTTGCCAAAAACAGTTATCTGAAATCGAAAATGATTCCTGAAACACACAAAGTACGTTTAGAGAGGAGACATTGTTTTATTCTGCACAGGGTGCGAGGCAGAAGATTTCCACAAATCACGCACACTCTGGCTAATATACGGCTAACATTTCTACACTTTCTTAAGCTGTTATCAGCATTTTACAGTTTCTCACATTTACTTTCTTCTCTCATTGGTCATTACATTTCTCGTCTCTAATTAAAGGCACAGCACACACTTAATTTACTACGCATGCTCTATGGGGAAGGGGCTTCTGCGAGTAGGGGGTGACTCCAGCCTAGGGCGTGATTTTTACTGTGTTAATGAGCAAAGTTCACACAGAGTTAAGTTTCACATCTACGAAAGTCCAAGCTAATCACGGGTTCCGCCTTATCAGGCCCTGACAAGGATGCACCATCCTTGGGCCTGGTCTTGTATGTTGTGCCTCCTCCACTCCAGGGTATTTTGAATTCTGCTTGATAGTCCTGTGGTATCTGAAGTTTGTCCTTCATCAGTAAATTGTTTCTTGATAGTCTGCACACCTTATTCATGAAAGCTTAGGATATGAAAGGGGACATTGTGTCAAAGCATCTTATTTTAAAAAAACCTCAAAAAATAGGAAAGGAGACATCAAGTCTAAACCCACATTGTTCATACAGCAATTTCTGGTAAAAAAAATGTAAATTAAAAATTTTTAAGGTCACAGTGCCTTGCTATTTATCTAATTTTTAAGTGAAGCAAAGAGAAAAGTCTGCTACAGAAAACCCAGTGAAAACATGAAGCATGCAAACTACAGTACCAGAGCCCATTTTCTGGGCCATATGCAGTGTTCTTGCTCATTGCATGTTGCACACAATAGTTCCAGACCTTCTCCTGGTTTGGTTTTTACTGACATTTTTACTGCTGGTCTGGAGGTTCGTAGGAGGCAGTGCTGTCCAGACGTGCTGGGCAATGGTGATTATGCTAGGTGCCTTCCCCGAGTGT